>JALPQD010000164.1:3256532-3482037 GCA_023101885.1 Typhlomys cinereus
CAGTCAGGAGCCATTTGGAACTTCACCAGATTTATTCCCTTATGAAAATGTAGAGACATCTTTCAACTATAGCTTGCAAATTGAATCCAAGTATTATAGTGGAGTGAACACAAATTTTGTGGTAGATTTTTTTTAAATCAAGACTGTGAAGAAATGTAGACATTTTAAAACTTAGTTGTCTGCATCTACTCACAGTCTTATTGTTGGTGATAGTGGTCTGTTTTTTCTTGGTAGTTTGTTTTGTTTTGTTTGACACAAAGTCTCAAGTAGCCTAGGTTGTCCTCAATTTGCTGTGTAGCTAAGGATGACCTTGAAATGTTGATCTCCCTGTCTCTACCTTCTAAGTACTAGGATTACAGACATCCACCATCCTACCTCTTCATGGTATTTGGATATGACATCATGGGTCCTTCTTGTTTAACATGCATATGAACTTCACCAACCATTAAACTATCTGCTAATAGTATCACTAGGGCAGCTTACTCTATCTTTGAAGATATTGACCAGCAATTGGGTCCAGGACACTAAACTTTCTCTAGCCCTTTAGGAATGTGATAGCTAATACCAGACAAGAAACAGGATACAGTTTTTCCAGCACTCATGCCAGAGTGATTGATTATTTAGTTATTCCTGAACTACAACCCCAAACCTCACCAATTTCCAAGTTCCAGCAACTCCATATACTACTTCATGTTTTCTGTTATGAGTCCCCCTCAAGCATACTTTATCTTGCTTATCACCTATTTCTCCCTAGTAGAATATGCATTTACTACAGATAAGGATAGTTTTCTTTTAATGGCTTTGCTTTTTTATTTTAGTAATTGTGTATGCAATATATATATGCACATATATGGAGACCAGAAAACAACTTTTAGGAGTCAGTTATCTCCTTTTACCATGTGGGCTATGAGGATAAAATTCTGGCTATCAGGTGTAACAGTAAGTGCCTTTACCTGCTGAGGTAAACTCATGAAAGCAGAGAGTTTTCTTTAGTGTTATGACTCAGTACCTAGAATGGTACACTGAAAATACTTGATAGATATTTATTGGAAAATTGATTGAGGGCTGGAGAGGTGGCTCAGGGGTTAAGCCTCTGCCTTGCAGGCGGAAGGTCCTGAGTTCGGATCCCAGATCCCACGTATAGACGGCCGGCGGAAGCAGGGCGGCCTGTGTTTCCGGTCCTGTAGGGCGGAGCCTGTGATCCCGGGGCATAAAGGAGGTGGAGGCGTCCATGGTGGTTCGCGAATCGTCCGTGGTTCTACACACACAGACACACACACCGCCCCACACATACATACGCACACACGCACAATTGAATAAATAAAAAAAAAAAATTTAAAAAAAAATAAAAAAAAATTGATTGATACATATATTATAACTTTATATTTCTTTATTTAGCGTGTGTGTGTGTGTGTGTTTGTGTGTGTGTGTGTGTGTGTGTACTGTGTCCTGTGGAGGACCAAAGACCACGGGTGACTCCGGGGAGGAATCATCTGGATTGCCTCTACCTCCTTTTTTGTTTACTCTGGATTTACGAGCATTGCCCACCAAGGTCAGAAGTTCACGCCTCCACCATATCTACATAGTGTTTTTATGTGGGACCTGAGATCTGAACTCAGATATCTCAGGCCCTCCTGCTTGGGAGGAAGAGTCTTACCCCAGCCCTAACTTTTGTACGTTATTGAATAGAACTGGGAATTATTCAAAGTGTTCACTCACTTATTGATAGAAAACCAATTTACTTTCAGATGTTTCCTTTTGTTGAATCAAAGACTTGATAATAATGAAGGATAAAAACATCATAATATGAGCATTTTGTGGTGTGTGTGTGTGTGTGTGTGTGTGTGTGTGTGTGTGTGTGTGAGATAGCATTTCTCCTCTGGGCACAGCTTAGTGTCATCTTAGACTTTGTCCTAGTCTAAACAAAAGAGGATGTTGTGTAAAAATTTGAACATTCCTTTCTGGAGGGAAGTTTTGCAAATAAACAAGTTTTTAAGCTCAGGAAGTTCCTGAAACTAACAAACTTATAGAGCATTTCTTCCAGAGAGAGAAAAAGCAATGAACAACTGCTGGGGGAGGACACTTTCTTGCCAGTTAAGCAGTTTAGAAAAGACTGATAAGGAGTTCAGAAGTCTGGCAGAGGTCAACAAACAGTCTGGAAGAGAGACATTGAACAGTCCATAAATCTGAAGGAGACTCCTTTTCTAGGAGAAAGTCATGCAGCAGAGAACTCCAGGGTTGCCCCTTCTGTAAGTCTCACCATGCTGGGATGGAAATAATCTGGAAGAGAAACTAAACAAACAGTCCAGAAGCCTGGAGGTATTGGAGTTACTTTGAACCTCCCTAAATATTTCTATGTTCAGTTAGGATAAAAAAGTCCAATTACAGCTCAAGGAAAAATACAATACAAAAGATTCTCACAATTGAAATTGACACATGCATACAAACTTATCTCTAATGCAATAATTCAAAACTTTCACTCTGAAACATTTTCAGCCTACCCATGATGAAATCATCATGACAACATTATTTAGAAAATGTTCCAACCCATACATAAGTTATAAGCTGAAGTCATGAATCACCTTTTGATTCCCTTTAAAAAATTGCCATGGAAATGGCATATTTTCTTTTAGAGAATTTGATATAATTCGAAGGGTTGTTACTCATCATTCGCATGAAACTTGAAATAAAACTAAACAAGAATTTTGCTAAATGGAAATTTATTATCACATCAATAGAATTCACAATGGATCTTGAAGAAATTCAGACTTGTGTCAAAAAGCTCCCCCCTCGCTCCATCAGGGAGTAGAAGAAATCAAGTGCACTGTTCCAAGAAATTCATCTGGTAGGAAGGTCCCAGCATAGGTCCATGGAGAGTCTCCAACTGCCCAACTGCCAGCTAGTCCCACTACTGAGCTTCTCTAAAGTGTCTTTGTCCCCTGCCTATACTGGTATGATTTTTCATAAAATCAAGCTCCTTGCTGTCCTGGATTCCGATGGCCATGGTTGTGCTTGAGAGATAAACTAAAGCTGAAGCCCTCTCCTATTCTTTACTGCAGTCTTCAAACATACTGTGTAAACTCAGCTTCTTCCCAGAAAAGGACTCATGTTCTTAGTGCAGCTTTGGGAAGCCAAAGGTGCCATGTCACACAAGGTTTACTCCTTTTCTACATTCACAACTGGTTCTATTTGACCTAGATTTTCTGAGACAACCTGATACTCCTTTATGGAATGGTTTCTGAATGCAGGAAGTGAGGTAACCTCGGTTTTAGGGTTACCCAGGACCCTCTGATAATCCAGTGTCATGAAATGTCATTACAGGATTCCATTGGGTCCGTGAGATATCTCAGCAGGTAAGGCACCTGCTGGCATTCTGAGTGCTATCCCAGAAGCCCACATGGTAGAAGGAAAATAAGAAATGACTTCTGAAGTTATGCATGTATTTTCTGTCTCTCTCTTTCTCTGTCTCTCCCTCCCCATCCCTCTCTAAAAAAAAGAAAAAGGGTACCACTCACAGTTGTTTCCTGAACCTGAAAATAGGTATTTGAAGAAAACTTTTCTGGTTTGCTGCTTTCCCCACCCCCTGACTTTTGGTTAAGTGTCAATTGCAGATGTACTTCTGGAAAGAGCTGTGCAGTGAGTCCTGCAGGAGCTTCAGTCAGACCAGGAGCCTCTTTCTATGCACTTATGCTTTGCTTCTAAAGCCCTATACCCGCAGCTTTCTTTAGAGAACTACTCTTGAGCTACTAAAGCCACCTCCCTGAATCTGCTGAAAGCCTGACAGTTTTATGTATGAAGTGACACCACCTCCCATCCTGGCTAACACATAAGTAATAACTAGCTGATACAGAATTATGAAAGCGTTGCCTCCCTTGCCATGAGGGAAATAAACTCTGAGGCACAATTTTTGTTTCCAATATAATTCGTCTTATGGTTTGATTCTAAAATGTCCCCATCGGCTAGTGTTGTGAATACATGTTCTCCAGCTGGTGGCGCCATTTTGGGAGGCTTTTAGGAAGGGGGCCTGACTGGAGGTGATAAGCCACTAACTATACCTTTGATATCTCTGTTTGGGGTCAAGCAATAATGTGAGGGTCTTCAACCACAAAGTTTCCCCACCCATGCTTTCCTGGTTTTAATGAACTGAAGTGCTTCTGAAAACATGAGTCAAAAAAAACCTTTTCTCCCTTAAGTGACTTCTATCATGTATTTTGTCACAGTGACTAGAAACAAAAAAACCACTCAAAGCATATAAAGCTGGGACATCACCTGAACACACATCCTTGACTTCTTCCCCTTCCTTGGTTTGCTTCCCCTATTACCATACTGGTTTCTTCTGAGAATCCTTCTTCATAAATAGCTGTAGACCAAAATCAATCGTCATTCTAATCTGTACTCTGAGGAACCTGACCCAAGACAGGCTTGATCAGGAAGAACTTATGTGGTAAAGATCCAAAAAGCACAACAAATGAGTTTTTGCTTAGATGTCTGCCAAGAAAGAAAAGAAGATGCCTGACTTAACAAAGCCAAGAAATGATAAATAGATCATCAAATCAACACTGTGTTTCCTTCTTTGTGTTGTTAGCACAGAATATTCCTGAAAACTCAAAGTTGACCAGTTCTAGGTATTACATTTTGTATATTCAGTCTTTTATCTTGGAGGATTATAAGTCACTAAAGGTACAAAGCAGTTTCTTCTTGAATCATAACTCTCATATATAAAATAGTGACAGAGTATAAGCACATACTTACATAATAGGTCACAATACTTTTCAGAGATGTTGAGTAGTTTTGCCAACTCTACTAAGTGTTCCTTGACTGTCATTTGAGGTTTTACCAACAGAAAACAGAAAGTATACTAGAAATGGGATTCTGAAGAAAAATTTATAAGGAGATGTTTACAGAAGTGAAGGCACAGAAATGAGGACAAATAACAATGGTAAATGCCTTGGAACTCTTAAGTGTGAGAAGTTGTTATTCTTAGGTCTGAGGAATTAAATGGGAGGGAGAAATTGTAGGAACCCAGTAACACCAATAACTGTTGGAAAATGCCAATAGATAGGAGCCAAGGACTCAGGCAGAATACAATCATAGGCAATCCACAATTGATAGTATGAAAGTCAGGACAAATAAGCACTCTGATCCTCCTCCCTACCCCTCCCCATCTGTCTCTTCTCTTAGATCTCTTCCTAATGTGTGTTGCTCTGATCAAACCCATTTAGAGGACAGACAGCAGGAAAACCTGGGAGAAGCAATCTAAAGAATTCCAAATAAGAGTAAGAAAGGATAGAAAATGGTATAGAAGGACAAATGGAAAGTAACCTGAACACTAAACAATGAACAATGCCCTAAGCCATGTTTGACACTTAACTGGAATTATCAACAAGCAAGGGCAATAATGACTCCTGTTCTGTGTTTTTGTTCCATGATATTCACATCCATTACTGTTCCTATCTCTGTTTCTTAGGCTCCTGGCTCTGTACATTCTTCTGCTTTTAGTGTTAACATTTATAACAGTCTGAATTTCTCAGTTTTTTGACTTCAGCTACTAACTTTGACTAATACCTTTCTATTAGCTGTTTAGACATGTATTAAAAACTTTCATTTCTGCATCTCCTGTGGTTTCGAGGGGCAAACTTCCCACTTTTAATTTAGCCTCATGGAACCTGATTCCTCACCTCCTTCTGCCTTCTATGTGGCCAGTTGAAAACCATGTATTCAAAGAAATGTATCTTTTATAGCCAACATAAGATGAGACTTTGACTTGGTGCATGTGAATAAGTTAAAAGAATGCTTAGTTTTGCCTGGATCATCTAGTAGAAAAAAAAATTCAGCTTAAACTTCATTTGCATGTTTCTAGTAGATGCGATTGACCTATAAAATTCTTTTTTTGTGCAGGCAAATATAATGCAGATGCATAGTCAAGTTTCTATAATTTTTTGCATGTATCCCTCTATTAGCAAGTGGAAAGAGCTACAGAATAATCATTTGTATGAATATTGTGATGCAGATTCTTAACTTTGTATACTAATAACAGAAATTCTCAGTAACTCATCTATCACACATGGTATAAAAATGAGTCTTGCAGCAAGGCTCATCTTACATTTAAACAGGACTTGGTCAGTGTGGTCAACTAGGGCACTAGGGTCTGAAGACAGAGACAAAAATCAGAATAAAGGCATTAACTTTAGCTAGACATGGTCAAGGATTTGAGTAAGGTGACAGTGAAATTACACATCAAAACTCTATTAAGATAAGCTGAGATATTTGCATTTCTTTTTTATATATAAACACACTGTTGGGAAAAGTCCTTTTATATGCAGCAAGTTTTATCATTTGTGACAAGAAGTGTAAACAGTCTTACTTCAGAGGAAGGTCAGTGACTGATTACTGCCAGTTGCCTATAAATCTCTTTTATTTATTTGCCAACATTAACAAACGACATCCAACAATTCCACTAGCCAAATGATTGTGCTCAAAAAGCAAGCACTCCTTCAAGAAAACATCTTACAGTTTATTGTTTGTAATACAAAGATATTATCTGATCAAAATAGAATTTGTGCCCCATGTTTTCAGCAGCAATACAGACATATAATTTATTCAACATACATGCTTTGAAATTTTACTCTGTGATAGGCAATGGGCTGAGGGCTATGAAAGATACTGCCCTGGAAAATTGTTGTGAAGAATTAAGAATTTGAAAGAGGGATATCTCACAAGCCTGGCAGTTACTAGTTTCACCATGTTCTTTTAAGTCAAGATTGAATTGATAGTCATGGGATAAATGATAGTATGCTACTTTTTAATAAGAATCTCAAAAGCTAGCCAGAAGTGATAGTTCACATCTGTAATCCCAACACTCTAGCATACAGGAAGATCACAAGTTGGAGGTCAGCATGACCTATGAAGTTGAAGGTCAGCTTGGGCTATATAATGAGACCCTATCTGAAGAAAAGATAGAAATTGCACTGGGTTGAGGGGATTCTTTTTGGTCGAAAAACAATAATAGTCATATTAAAAAGTAGTATAAAGTAACCACAGAGTTCCAAAGCCAAGTGATTCACGGCTTCTGAAAACATAGTTGTGGTAACTAGAATGGCAATTCCAAATATGTTCACATCTAGTTTCTATAACCTGGGAATATATTACTTTTGTGACATGACATGCCAAGTAGGACTTTAAGACAGGGAGATTTTTTTTCCTGGATCATGTAGGCAAGCCCAATTTAATCACAAGAGTTCCTACCAGAAAAAAAAAGGAGTTCAGAAGCCTCAGAAAACAAAGGCCCCTGTGCAGAAACCTTAAAATCCAAATTTGATGCCCAGAACAAACATGGTGGAAGGAAAAAATCCACAGTCAAAAGTTTAGATGCTTTCTAATCATGGTACAAATATGCATATCTCTCTCTTTCTCTCTCTCTCTCCTTTTACTCTGCTCTTCTCTCTTATAAACAAATAAAATAAGTAAAATTTTTTAAAAGAGAGAGAATAGGACCCACAGAGAAGTTGAATATGAAATGTCCATGACTTTGAAGACTCAAAGGAGCTAAGAACCAAGGAATGCACGTGGCCAGTGGCAACTTCTTCAAAACAGAAGCAAAGTGCATTCTCACCTGGAGCCCCTCCAAGGAAAATAGCTCTACTGCTCCATTGTCTTTAGTCCTGTAAGGTCTATTTCAGAATTCTGATTTTTATAAAAGTATGTTTGTAGCTGCTAGGCTTGAAATGATATAAGGGCTTATTGGGGAGTATTTGTGGGAGATGACAATGAACTTGCTTGAATGAGTGGCAAACAGCTACATGCTGCTCAAAGGATGTGCTGATGCACAAGAATCAATCCTGCAGGGTAGCAATCATGAAAAAAATGGCCACAAATTCTTTCCTAAGACCTTGTCTGCACCCCCTACCTTTGAATTCATGTTCCACTCTCCTGGACAACTTTGTCTCATATAATAACAGACATTTTGGCATCTGAAGTATGAAACAAGTTGCAAAAAGTCACACAGCTCTTAGAGAGAAACATGACTATTGTGTTGTTTTTCAACTGATTGACCTATAATTAGATGAACCTTCATATCTTTTAAAAAATAATGGTAAGAACAAATACATTTCACAAAGAGTAATTAAACTGCACGGAATTTTTAATTCAAATTAATTATGGGAAATTTTCATCTGCATTTTTAAAAAAGACATTGTGCCAGTCTTTGGTACATTTTCTTATTTTCTCACCAGCTTTGGACATATTCCTTCCTTTCATCCCATATTTTCCACTTTCATGTAACAATAATTATTTTGAGTATGATGTCCTTTATTTGTTACGGCAAAGAAAAAGAATGATTTCTGCACTCTAATCTTGAATTTAAGATTCAGGGCTGGGTCCAACAATGATGAGCTGTTAAATTATTATTTCTATTATTATCATCATCTACACAAACTCCCTGATAATATTTCAAAAAAATAGTTATAACAACCACAAACATAGATACACACATAATTCAATTGAGCAAATGGGACAGAATATGCACTTTTACTAAGTCTAGGTAAAAAGGGTATATGGAAGATCCAGCAGTTTGAAATCACGTCAAAATTGAAAATTTCCAAAAAACGTGTCTGTATAAACCATAAATCTTTGGTAATCACTGCCGTAAGTGACCTGTGTAAATCACGTTTTAAAGGCCTCAAAACCTGAATGGAAGGAAATGTGATGTTTTAGGTAGTTTGTCAAACAGAGAATCATCACTTATTATATCTTCAATGAAGCTTCAGACAACTTCAGTTAAACAAAGCTGAATGTTTTCGCAGAAATAATTTTGGAATTGCTTATCCATATGTCCAAAGGCTTGCAGGAAAAATGATTGCTTCTCCCTGAAAGGCAATGATGGCAATCAATGGAGATTCTTGTTTAAATGAGTTGTTAGAGGATAGATCCTTAATTTTATAAGTATTAGAAGATATTAAAGTAGAACAAAAGATCTTAGAAGAGATCATAGGCAATTTGTCCACTTGTTCTGTAATTCTGTGTGTGTGTATGTGTGTATACATGAATGTATGTATGCTTGCTGTTGTTGTTGTTTAATGAATTATTTTTAGACTAGGATGATTTTATCAGATTTCTCCATCCCAAAAATATTTCAGAATGATTCTCCAAACAATGACATTCTTCTACCTGTTTGCGTTGTATTGTCAATGATTTATTATATTTTAAAAAAATATTTCATTATTCATTGAGAGAGAGAGAAAGAGAGAGAGAGAGACAGAGAGAGAAAGAGAGAGAGAGAGAGAGAGAGAGAGAGAGAGAGAGAGAGAGAGAGAGAGAGAATGTGCCATCATGCATGTGTGGGGGTCAGGAATTAGTTCTGTCCTTCTACGATGTGGACTTCCAGGCATCAAACTGAGGTCACCAGGTTTGTATGAAGTACCTTACCTAATCATGCCACTTTGTCATCTCTTATCAATTGCTTAGAAATGCATTTGATATCTGACTCTTCATAAAATTTTGAATATATTTCAAAGAAAATCTTGTTTTAGACACATAACTATAATGAAGTCAAATCTATAGATGCCATGGGCTTTTGATTCTATGAGTCTCTGTGAGCAGAAAAATCCTCCCTTTTCTACTTCTGATGTTCAGAGTTTGGAAATTTCTGAATTCAAAACCAAAAGAAAATAGAGTGGTTCATGAATCCAATCTGTTTTTCTAGAAGTTTACTTGTTTTTTCTTGATTTTCTAAAAGAATGATCTAAAAATGGTCCTAAATGGAGTTTGGTCTTCCATGTCTAAAAACTTAGAAGACTGCCACCTTCTTTTTAAGTGATTAAATGTTGACTTTAGACAGAGTTCAGTAAGATTTATTTTTTCTGGACTTAGATAAAGTACACTGTTTATTATTCCATGGCAGTCCAAACATGTAAGATACACATCTTTACTATCATCTTCCAGGAAAAGAATCTCATTTTGTAATTTCCTATGGCTCCCCTACTTTGAGTTCAACTCCCTAATGTAGATATTTAAGTTACTTTCCTATTTATTTGGACATGTGAAATTCATTTTAATACAATTTACCTGCCCTTTACCTTTGAGTTATTTACTTATCAAAAATAGTAGGAATTATTGTTGGTAGTTCTCCATGCTTTTGCTACTTGAGAATTTAATAAACTCTATCTCCCCAGAAGCTAAGATGCACAATTTAAAATTAATCATTTAAAAGAACAAAATGTAGCTTTGTAAAGTAAAATCATTTCAACTTAATTTTATTCTACTTTTGGGGGTAAGTTGATGACATTTCATAGATAGCAAAAGCAAAATTGGAAGCATGGACTAGGTAGAAATCACTGGGTTTTTACATCTGTTTGTTTGCTTGCTTACTTTCATTTTGCTTGCTTTTGAGATAGGATCCTTCTTGTAGTCCAAGCTGGTCTTGATCTTGCAGCAGTTCCATTGCCTTTGGCTCCCAAGAGCTGGGATTACAGGGGCTTGCCATTATTCCCAGATTAGAAATTTTTAACATTAGGAGGCTGGAGAGATGGCTCAGGGGTTAAGCCTCTGTCTCACAAGCAAAATGACCTGAGTTTGGATCCCAGATCCTACATAAATCCCTCCCTCTCCCAGGAGAAGGGGCTACTGCTGGTGGCCTATACATCAGGCCCTAGAAGGCAGTCTGGGAAACCACAAAGAAAAGCAATGAAGAGATAGAGCAATCCACGATGATTCTTGAAGTCACTCTTGGGCCTACACATACACATGTGTGCATACACACACACACACACACACACACACACACACACACACACACACACACACAGAGAGAGAGAGAGAGAGCTCTCTTTTACATAGATATATACATATATACATACACACAAGCATTCAAAAAATGAAATTATTTATGTTGAGTGTAAATGATGAGAGAAGATATAGTCTCTTCATTTTTTACTGTCTATCAGTGTTTAGTACTTAACTTTTAAATGTGATCCTAGTCATTGAATTTGCATAGATCTTTTGTTGGTTTTCAGAAGATTAAGGAATCTTCGAAGCTTTCTTAGAAGACCCACAATTGAACAAGTGACTCATGTTCATATTACCTGAAATAATAATCATCAACATGAATTTTGGGGGAAAAATGGAGTGTAAGATGCTGCTATATCTTTACCCTTGTACTTTTGAGTCTTAAGTAAACTCGAAGCCTTCAGCTCTTTTTTTTTCTTGGCTCTTTCCTTGGCTCCTCTCAACTCTTCTAAACGAGAGACGTTTTCTAAACAGAAGGCAATCCCTGGTTCTGAATATGCTTCCATATACAAAGGCATATATGCTCTGCTGTTAAAGCCCCAGAAAATATCATCCAAGGCAAAGCCCCTTTCAGTTCTTACAAGTCATTCAGTTTCACTACCAGAAAGAAAATGGGGAAAACAAAAGGATTCCTCAGTTCTTCTACGTCTCAGTACCACTATGGACAGGGAACTTACACAGGTGTGAAAGACACTGCGTAGATCTTCAAATGGATGGGGAGGATGTGGGTGATATAATAGAAAAGGCTAGATTAACAGTAAAGGAGATCTATGGTTTTCTATACTTTATACATAATGACTGAACCTTGGAGAAGCTTCACTGGTGACCTTTCTAATCCCAATTTCCTCATCTGAAAAATGAATGAATTCCATGCAGATATAGCTGGCAAGGGTTATATTATATTTTGTAACAAAATAATTCTAATTTTGAATAACTAAACATACAGGAAGACTGATGAAGACTTGTGACAGCACATAACTATAATCCCAAGATTTGCAATGTTAAGATATTAGAATCCTGAGTCCTAGGCTTGTCTGAGACACATAGCTAGACCTTGTCTAAAAAAAAAAGGTTTGATGATTACAAAATGACAAATCTGCCAGATAGCTAATTCAAACACTCTGCGCAACTGTTTACTAGATAACCGAAGTAACATTCACCGCAAGGTTATCAACCTAGGTTGTTGACATCACATATTGATTATTCTCCTCTAAGGACTGTTTCCTCATTTACCTCATGAGCTACATTACACCTGCCTAGCCAATAAGTATATACAAGTAAGCTTCTTTTTTTTCCTCACACACCAATGAGGAAATATTCCCCACTTTGGATCTGACAAGGAAGAAGTGTGTATGAAGCCACAAGTTATTGCACTGCCCAAAAAGAACTGAGGAAACAGGATAATAGACACTGGCAGCTGAATGATTCCTTCATTTTAATGGGGAATAAAAAAAGGCAACTCATCTGCATTAAGAGAAGTGATTAACCTGATGAATTCCTCCAAGTTTCCAAGATGGTCAATGAGTACAGAACTAAATCATCTTTGTACCAGAATATTGTGGTTCACAGATCCAAATGAACACTTTTAAGTTACATCCACTGTCATAGTTAAGCACAGGTGTCAACTTGACTGGTGGGGGTTTGAGCTCTGGGCCCATTTGTAGAGAATTAGTGGTTGAGTTAGGCTCAGAGCAAACTTGCAGGAGATTGTCTAGCTGATGGGGAAGGCCCAGCCTATGGTGGGTGGGATTAGGCCCTGGAATAAATCACAGAGAGCTAGTTGAGAGAGTTGGCATTCTTCTGTTCACTTGGCCAGACATGCTGGTCTGGCCAGTAAGGATCGTTCCTCTCTCAGCTGTAACGTGGTGATGGTGTGGCCAGTTCCCTCAGCCCTAGTGTTGGTGTGTGCTCTCCCTTCAAGCTGGACTGAGAACTATAACCAGACTGTTATAAGAAAATAAACCCCTTGTTCCCTTAAGATATTTGATGGTCATTTATCAGCAACTATGCAGATGAACTGCAACATCCACCCTTGCTTTATTGAAGCCAACACAGCCCTAGTTTTTTAGGACAGTGCAAACTTTATGTAACAGAGTGAAAACATAACTCTGGTAGCTTTAAGACAGGGTTGCAAATTCTTTGACACTTCCATTGATGGGTATCTACATTCCTTCCCTTTGAATATTGTCAGGCTTGTGACTGATTGAACTAATAGAGACCAACAGAAATGATGCTGTGTAACTTCTGAGGCTAGATCCAAAAATGTGATGCAGCTTCCACTTTGTCAGCTAGAACTTTCTCTCTTGGAGCCCTGAGCCACCACATGAGATATCAGACTATCATGAGACATTGCACTTTGTAGGGGATCAAGTCATATGGAGGTACCCCAGTTATTTGTCCCACCCAGTCATCCCATACTGGATGCCAGACATGTATAAGTGAAAAACGTTGTAAAATCCAAGTGATTCAAGTCCTTAGCCTTCCCAGCAGATACTACAGACATCTAGAGAAACTAATTCCATACTGCTTTGTCTGTATCACTGACACGTAGATTCCTGAGCACAATAACATGCTAGTTGCTTTTGGTAGGTCTGGCTAATTCATTTAATAGCAATAGATACCAGAAAAAATAACCAACAAATATGATTTGCTCATAATACTTTTGTAAGACTTTTTATTTTCAAAAACTTAAAAATTAGGCTGGAAATTGTTCAGGGGTTAAGACTCTGCCTCACAAGCAGAGGTCCTAAGTTTAGATCCTAGGACCCACATTAAAAAAAAACAGGCAGCAACAGCTGTAGCTTGCACTTCAGGCCTTGATGGGTGGAGCCTGGGAAATCCCATAGCAAAGCAAGAAGGAGGTAGAAGCAACATAAGATTTTTCCAGAAGTCACCTTTGGTCCTCCACAGGGACATGCAGTGCCTTCTGACACACGCACACACACACACACACACACACACTCACACACACTCACACACATGCACACACATGCACACGCACATACACAGGCACAAATAAATAAATAAATAAATAAAGTAAAAAAAAACTTTAGAAAAAACTTAAAATTTTTTGCTCAAAAAATATCTCCCAACCTTATTTTTGGGGGTGGGATTGCTATTTTCCATCATGGACTCTCTCCCCCGAATGAAAATATATCAGGGAATTCAGTGGCTATGTGGATATGCAAGTCTGCTGATATAGCATAGGAAAAAAAAAGTAGGACAAAAGGAAATTTACTTGCAGCAGGATAGCTAACCTAGCTCCAGGCAGTACAATGTGCATAATGATGCCAGTCTTCAGATTCAGTCCTTTCCTTTAAATGGTATGTCTTCAAGCAAGCTATTTAACCCTTTTGTGCTGTTTTCTCACCTGTAAAGTGAGAGCAGGGAAAGTATCTTCTCATAGGGCATTTTATATGGATTAAATGAGATAACACAATATAGAATTACAATGATGCCTGACACATAATAAGATCTTGATAAATTTTAAATGTCAACATTATAGAGTGGTCATAAAGTTAGACATATTCCACACAGTCAAATGCAGATTAAAAGCATATTTAAGCATTTGGATTTGAAGATCACTTTTACAATACAGGGACTGAGGTTTAGGGGTATCTTGGAGTAAATGGCTTCATGCTGGCATCTGAATAAAATTCTGCTTCACTTTTCTCTCCAGCCTCTGATTGCTTTGGGCTCCTCTTCTCACCTGGCTGTGAGTGCGATAGAGACACCTGAGTGAGTTCTCAAATCAGGAAGATTGAATCCTAACTCTGCTGCTTATGCCCATGATCCTGGGTGAATTAGCTTGTTTTCTGACTTCCCCATGGGTATATGGAGTGTTGTGAGAATGAAAAAAAAGATAAAGAATTAGTATGATAAGCACTTGATAATAGTTCCTTTTAAGATGAGGCAGAAGGAAAGATTAGAAAAGATGTTTCAAATGCATTTTTATGAATGTTTATTTATGTACAATTTTTTTAGATATTGAGTATAGAACCTAAGACCTCGTGCATACTAGGCAAGTACTCTACCACTCAGTTACATTCACAGTCGTACATTTATATACAGTTTTGATGGGTCTGTTTTCAGAACAGAACAATCCTAGTTACTTATCACATAGACTGTTTTTGTTTGTTTGGTGCTAGGGATGGAACCCATGGATTTGTTCATGCTTAACTAAGCTATACCCTAACCTCATGAGTGGAATTTATTATGTCCTGTTTAAATATACAGAATCGTTGGCTTTAAGTATGTCAGGACATGCAAATATGCATTCGTTTTCTCAGAGTAAACAAAATGTAGACATCCAGATTTTCAGACGTAGAAGCTTCAGATCAATCAGAAAAAGGAGAAAAAGTGCTGATTTTACTTTAAAAGTATTTAGTGTCTTTAGAAGTTATCAAGAAGGGCTAGGGAGATGGTTCAGTGATTAAAGTCTTTGCCTTAAAAGCAAAAGGACCTGAGTTCAGATCCCCAGATCCCACATCAAAACGGTGGACAGATTAAAACAGATACCTGAAATTTTAGTCCTAGAAGTTAGAGATTGGGTGTTTTAGTTTGCCTCCAAGGTTGCTAATAAATGACCATCAGACAGTTTAAGGGAACAAGGGGTTTATTTTCTCTTACTGATAGTCCGGTTACAGTCTGTAGTCCAGCTTAACGGGACAGCATGCACCAACACCAGGATAAGGGAACTGGCCACACCATCTCTGCATAAGAGCTGAGAAAAGGACGATCCTTCCTTGCCAGACCAGCATGTCTAGCCAAGTATGCACAAGGATGCCAACTCTCTCAACCAGCTGTCTGTATTTAATTCTAGGGCCTAATCCCACCCATCATAGGCTGGGCCTTCCTCATCAGCTAGACAATCTCCTGCAGGTCTGTTTTGGGTCTAACTCAACTACTAATTCTTTACAAATGTGCCCAGAGCTGAAACCTTCAACTGTCAAGTTGACACTTATGCCCAGCTATGACACTGCAAAACACCAGAGTAAAGCAATAAGGTGGAAGGAAGAGAAATCCAGGACAATTCCCAATATAACACTTGGGCACACACACACTTACGTGCCCTCTAGTACACACATAGACACACACACTCACACGTGCACGTGCCCACACATATACACAAAGAAAAGTTGTCAAGAAGAGGCAATCTATGGGAAACTTGTCAATACTATTCTGAATGGGGGGGGGTCCTAAAACACAAAGGTGTATATGCTACATGACTCTGTTCATGCAACCTTCATGAAAAGGCAAAACTCCATGAGAATGAAGTACAGGACTGTGATCTCCTTTGTTGGAATGTTGCCTGGGAAATGAAACGAGGAAGGCTTTGAGGGTGCTGGAAATGTTCTAAATCTTGATCTCAGTTGTAATGTGGACATCTATAAAGTAGAACACCCTAGGTTCTTGTGCTTTCCTGCTGCATGTGTGCTGGACCTCGTTAAAAAATATCCCTGGAAGGTACTGCCATTACTATGTTCCTTTAATTTGCTGGTGATGGAGATGAGGAAGATGAAAATAGTATCGAGGTTTTTACATATGTCTGATCATAGACCAAAGCCTTCATTTTAGTAATTACTTTTAATTTAGTAGAAAAGGTTTGATGTGGCAACAACAGTGTGATTCAGCTCCCTGCTTTCCGACAGTACTCTGCAAAATGAAGGCACACCAGGGGGATATATGTTATTCTTCTCTTCATATATAAAGGGCTTATAAATAGTAATACCAAGCTCAGTGCAGGCCATTTCCTGGGGAATTAATAGCCAGCTGGGGTTAACGGTCCTTGGTTCTACGTTAGGCCATCGACTCTTCTTGCTGCTCATTAATTCTCACAAAGTGCCTTGTGCCTTGATGACTATTGCTTAAATACATTCAAATCAAGTTAAGGGGCTCACTTAATATTTAGCAGTGATAATGTAAAACACAAGGAAGCACTCCCAGCAGACACATTCACTGTTGTATGTTTTTATTTAATTCATTTTCTTCTGTATTTTTCAGCAAGGCAATAGAATGGTGCATATGGTCATCTTCTTGCCAATGTTGCTGCTGCTGTGTGCATTTGTGTGTGTGTGTTTAATACTCAAAACTCAGTAAATAGGACCCAAGCAAAAGCTTCACTAAAATCCTTTACAACGGGCTCTTCATTTCAGCCAACATTTCTGTTTGGGTTCAAGAGAAACTATTTTGGCACAAGAGAAAAATAAGTTTAGGAAAATGAGTTCAGTAAATTATCAACTCTTTCTTAATTTCGCACAAAGCCAGTTACAAAAGCAAGAGTTTGTGATTTGAGTAGATCCAAGAGAGCTCTAAAAAATGGGGAGGAGACCTTTAAAACAACATTTTGCCTGTTCCTTTTTGAAGAGCAGAAAGAACCTTCATAAGGCTTTCTGTTTGCTGTTGTCTAATACAAACGAATCATCTTAAGGAAATTGCAAGCAATTCTTGGAAGAAGCAAGTATATAAACTAATTTTTAAAACCCCTCTTCATTTAATTTGATAAAACAGGCATTTGTTGCAACCATTTTGTGTGCAAGACCTTGGAGAGAAGAGATAGCTTTTGCTATCAGTAGCCCACAATGAAGTACAAGAAATGGACAGACAGACCCAAGTATACAGGGCAGACTGTGTTCATCTCTCTAGTGAATGGCTCAAGAGAAACAGATGGAGGGCTGGAGAGGTGGCTCAGGGGTTAAGCCTCTGCCTTGCAGGCAGAAGGTCCCGAGTTCTGATCCTAGGCCCACGTATAGACACCAGGCAGAAGCGGGGGCGGCCTGCGTTTCTGGTCCTGGTAGGGCGGAGCCTGTGAATCCCGGGGGCAGAGTAAACAAGGAGGAGGTGGAGGCGGTTCATGGTGGTTCCCGAATTCGCCCGTGGTTCTACACACACACACACACACACACACACACACACACACACACACACACACACACAAATGCATACATGCACAATTGAATAAATAATAAATAATAGAAATAAAGAAAAACAGATGGAAATCTGAGGACTTGTAATGCAATTTACTGATAGAGGCTTTTCCCAGCATTTGAAAGGCCTTGTGTTCCATCCACAGCATGACACATCAACAACAAAAAAGACAAAATAGAAAGCTTATTATAAACAGAGAAAGATTTAGAGTATGGAACTCAAAGCATTTGGATTAATTCTTTATTTCTTCTGTGAAGCAGATTCCAGATGTACAAGGTCTGCAAGTAAAGGAAACTTCAGTGGAAAACATTTTGAGAATGGTATGAATCTTTCAAAGTCATTATTTTTAATGTCTAGGATTAGAATGATGGGATAATTATAAAAAAAAAACTTAATTCATTGCCCTCCTTGAGAAATTCAATCAGAAAATCTTAGGGCAGAACTTGGACATCACATTTCTTTTTTTTTCTTTATATCTTTTTTTATTATTATTATTTCTGCTCATACAAAGTTAACAGGTACACCGGTCCCCTCCCTCCTTTCACCTCCCCCCAACCCCTCTGTTCTCCATTCCCCTCATTCCTCCCTCCTCATCCCCCAGTGCCTCCCCCCCTCAATCCCCAGAGCATCCTTTACTGTGCATGCCAAACTCTCCGCTGGGACCTCCTCTCCGATGAGGTGCAAGGACCCAGGGGCATATCCCAGAACCCTTTCCTGTGTTCCCCTTAAGCTTAGGAACTCTACTGTGACTGTCAATCCCTAGCCTCCAAGGATCCTAGTGTCTTTAGTCCATGCTAGACTTTGTGGGGTCAATAATGTGTTGGACATAGCGCAGGTCATGCAAAGTCCTATTATGATTGCTTTGGCTCTAACTTGTGTGGAGTATATTGCATATCATTACTCTTCCCATCCTTGTGCTCTTACAATCTTACCGCCTCCTCTTCCGCAAATTTCCCTGAGCTTTAGGATGGGGAGAGATAGGCTGGCCTAGTTCTATGTGGTTGATATAGAGTCTCTGATGTTCTGAATTATGGTTTGTTGATTTTTTTTTCGGTTTTGCTGCTTCTGCAATGCCCTTGGCTCTATCCTGATGGGTATTGGAATTCATGCCCTGGCCAGAGATAAAAAACTTGTTAAATTAGAGGCTTGTTATAAGAGTATATTCAAAGGTAGATGGAATAAAAGTAGGAGACCACGGTGAGAGAGGGGTCAATCACCCATTTACAAAATGGTTACTTTCTATCTGGCAGCCTATATGCCCTCCCCTTCTGGTGAGATCATACCCCATCAGTTGCATATGATCAGGAAGGAAAGTCTGTGAACTTAACCAGATGTCTCATTACTTAGTTGCAGTCCTTGATGGTGGCCTATTTTCTCTGCTGTGACATGGTCCCCTCTGTTTCTGGTGGGGCCCTCCTTCCCCATCCCTCCTGTTTATAATCTTTACAATTACTGTAGGTATTACAGAGATTTGTCTTTGAGTGTTTCTAAGTGGGTTTGGTACTAGGATCCACCTATTAGGAAGTACATATGGCGCTTAATTTTCTGTGTCTGAGATACTTCACTTGATATAATTGTTTCTAATTTCCCAGCAAATTGCATTAATTCATCATTTTTGATGGCTGAGTAGTATTCTATTGCATAAATGTACCACATTTTCCTTATCCACTCGTCAACTGTTGGACATTTGGGCTGATTCCATGACTTTGCTATTGTAAACAGTGCTGCTATGAACATGGTCATGCTTGTGCTATCGAGGTGAACCTCTGCTGCATGGGGGGTTATACCCAGAAGTGGAATAGTAGGGTCATATGGCATGTCAATCTTTAACTTCTTTAAGAATCTCCAGATGGCTCTCCAGAGTGGCTGTATGAGCCTGCATTCCCACCAGCGATGCAGGAGAGTTCCCCTCTATCTACATCCTCTCCAGCACTTGGTGTTGTTTGTATTGTGGATTTTTGCCATCCTGACTGCGGTGAGATGATATCTCAGGGAAGTTTTGATTTTCATTTCCCTGATGGCTAGGGATATGGAACATTTTTAAGATATTTGTTAGACATTTTAATTTCATCCTTGGTAAAGTTTCTGTTAAGTTCTAAAGCCCATTTTTTAATTGGCCCATTTGTTTCCTTGGTGTTTAGTTTTCTAAGTTCTTTGTGCACTTTGGATAATAGAGCTCTATCAGATATGTGGTTTGTGAAGATTTTCTCCCATTTTGTGGGTTGCCTTTGAGCTCGTGTTATAATCTCTTTATCTGAACAGGAAGCTCTTTAATTTCACAAGATCCCATCTGTTGAGTGTTGGTTATAGTGACTGTGCTATTGGATGTCCGTTTAGGAACTGTTGGCCTAGCCCAATCAGCTCGAGGGAGTTCCCTACCCTTTCAATTATGATTTTTATAGTCTCTGGCCTTGTATCGAGGTCCTTGATCCATTTGGAATTAATTCTTGTACATAGTGACTGGACATCACATTTCAACCAACTTCCTTTAGTCTATTTTTACTGCACTAAGGTTGGAATCAGTGAGTTTGAATTTCTCAAATTAAACACAAACACACACACACACAGACACTTTATAAGTGCTTTGGGGGAAGGGATTTTGTCTAGGTTCTTACTGACCAGCACCACTTCTAAATCAATCTTAATTCACTGTGGCTAAGATAATTCTTCACACAATACTGATGCCTTCAACATAATAAAAAAGTTATGGGGTCTCAACCTGTATTGCCAGGCTGATTTAGTACTCACTATGTAGCCCAGACTGGCCTCGAACTCACTATCCTCTGTTGTCATCTTCTGAGTACTTGGTTAGATTGAATGTGTGTACCATCAAGCCCCACTTTTTGACACATATCTGACTGATGGAGGTATGGATGAATTGATGCAAGTAAACTCATATTTCAGTAGCCAGAACTCTCCTTTCAAAGTTTTACCATGAGCAAAATGCACATCTTCCCAAAGAAATAATAAAGTGGAATTCCGTGAGATTGACAAACACCAGAGGATGTGTGTTTCAAGTTCCCTGCTTGTGTAACATTCTCAGTAGAGGTAAATCTGGATTGCTTCATAAATAGAATACAAGAAATTAGCTAACCACATCTCTATCAGTATCATTCAGAAAAGTTTTCTGTACAGATGAGGAGAGCCTGGGATTTTCATTAGTGTGAAATTTAAATGTCTATATAGACAAATTCCAAATAGCCCTTATTTAAGATGCTGGAGGCATGACGAGCTTTAAATTTTAAATTTTGAAGAGTGTTTTGGATTTGGAATATTTGCTTATGCATAGTAAGGTATTTTGGGTGTGGGACCCAAGACTAAACATGAAATCATTACATATCATGTGTATCTTGAACACATAACCTGAAGGCAATTTTATGTGGTATTAAAATTTCTTTCCAGGCTGGAGAGATAGATCAGGGGTTAAGACTCTGCCTTGTAAGCAGAAGGTCCTGAGTTCAGATGCAGAATTCCACATAAAAAGGCAGGTGGAACCTGTACTTCCAGTCTTGGAAGACAGAGCCTGGGAAACCTCAGAGCAAAGCAAAGATAGCAAATCGCCAATCCAGGGTGATTCTGTAAGTATCCCTTGGGCCTCCCCAGGCACACACACTGCCCCTGCCTTTTCTCTGTCTCTGCCTCTGCCTCTGCCTCTGTCTCTGTCTCTGTCTCTCTCTCTCTCTCTCTCTCTCTCTCTCTCTCTCTCACACACACACACACACTCACTCACTCACTCACACAAACACAGAGGCCAAAATAAAAAATAAAATGTTATTTTTTTCCTTCAATAAAATTTCATAGTATGGTATTTTCCATTTATGGCACTCAAACCATTTTGAATTTTTGAGTATTATGAAGATCTTGGGTTTTTAATTGCTTTCTCTCTCTCTTCTTCCTATCCCTCATCTGCAAACTATGGATAGTATTCATATATATACTACTCCTACCTCCCAAGAGTGAGGAATGCACAATATAAGTGAAAAAAATTTTTAAGTAGCACGATGCTATATAAACACCAGCTCATATTGTCACTTTGACTTTTTATTGGTGAATATTTCTGTGGCAACTAATTCACTTGTGAATTTTTTCCTTCAAAACATGTGACAAGAATCCTGCACACTTCACCCTAAACTGTCCCCAGAAAAAAATAAAAAATTTAACAATAGTTGAAGAAAAATACAGCAGGAAGAAAATGCTAAGTAGGAAACAATTTAGAAAAACTTTTTAAAGATAACTCATGCACTTTGTTTTCTTACATAATCAGGAGTTAACTGTTAACATGCACAGTGTTGAGTTTGTCATATTTTGGAGATTTCTTCACCAAAAATAAAAGTACTATTTAACTGGTACACTTCACTCTCCTTCATTTCCAGGTGAAATTTTCAGCTAGCCCAGTTATTTTCATCTTGTTTCCTTTTATCTTAAGTTCACATAACCCCTAGAACATGAATCTGGGGCAAAAGAGGAGAGATTGGATCTAACACTATCGATTCATTGATGTGGGCTCTGTTGGTTTTGATTTTAGAAGGTCAATGCCCTATGGGACAAATTTGTTCAAAGGACAAACACAATAATGATACAGTGCTTCTTGTCTTGAAAACTCCAACCACTACTGTTTAAATACAGTTAAATATTAGTGGGAAAATGTAACATGCACTTTAAAAAGTAAGTCTCCATGTGGTATAATGTAACATGAACTTTAAAAAGTAATTCTCCATGTGGTATAGAGTCATTCTATAATTGTACTTTAAATAAGTGATGACCTTTTAAAATATATAATAATAATATTGTTAATACTTCGGATAAATGCCTCTGTTTCATTTTTAATATGTCATTAACTAACCATTACTAAAAGTTTAACCATGATTTAAAAAGTTTCCCAGATGGAAATGAGATTATGTTAGTAATTTACTATAGAACAATACATTTCTATTAGGCTTGTTTAATAGCATATTTATGTCATGCAAATTCTTTTGAGTATAAAATTGTTATATAGTTGTGCTGAGTGGTAGGTAGGCAATGAGAGAATCATCCAAATAAAAGATTTGGGGAAATGCGACAGTGCCTTAGGGAAGAGGGTTTAGAAGGCATTTTCAGGGTTGGAGATGCAACTCAATGGTAGCACGCATGCTCAGCTTAGCATACTCGAGGCCCTGGGTTTACTCCCAGCACCACAAAAATATAAATGCAAAACAAAAATAAGCATATAGAATAAATATAATAAAATATATTTTGGAAGCCAGGTACAGTGATGCAAACCTATAATCCAAATAATTGGGAAGCAGAGGAAAGAGAATAAGGAGTTCAAAACCAGTCTGGACAACATAGTAAGCCCTTATATAAAATATATAAGCATGTATTATTATATATTATATATTATATAAAAGCATGTATTAGTATTATATATTAATGTGTAAAAATATAATAATATTTTTGAAAGGATGCAGCCTAAAAGAATCATGTATACTTGAATGTCATTATAAATAATAAATACCTAAGAAGTAGAATAAAATCATTCTTTAATATTCATAATATTCAAAAAAAATTGCTCAGGATGTAAAAGCTCCTGCACACAAATGTAATGGCCTATGTTCAACTACCAGAATCCACATGAATGAATGAGAAAACATACTCCCAAAAGTGGTCCTCTGACCTCCAAATGCACACTATGGCATGTGCATACCCATCCGTTCTCTCAAATAAATAAATAAAATATTTTTAAAAAGAGTCATCCAGGGCCAATGCATTTATCTATTTTACAGCAAGTGTACATTAATGTTACCCCTTTCAGGTATGTAAGGCTAAGGGTGTTTTAGTATACAGAAGACGTCATCTACAGCTACTATCAATGACAGCTGTACACATAGCAGTAGAGGTCATGGTGGTGTCAGTGAGTCTCTATTTTAAGCATTGACTAGCAATCAGCTTTAGTGTATGGACATTTGAAACAGGTCTGGGTCCCCTATATATTCCAAAGTTTCCTGCCTGCTATGTGACCCATTTTAATCTTATTGGTCTTCATGCTAATTATCTCTTTGCCTACTTCTATCATTGTCAAAGCTATCTAACCTGTCTTTGCCAAGTTTCATTGAAGTTTTTTTTTAATCTCCTTATGGTTCCTTTCGATTTATGGAAAAAATACAGCACAAGCAATTTATCCAAGAAGCCTGTAACCCAGGAAGCTTCAGTCATCACCAGCTCTAGAAATATTTTCACTTTTGGGCTGTAGAGGTGGCTCAGGGGTTAAGCCTCCGCCTTCCAGGCGGAAGGTCCTGAGTTCGGATCCTAGACCCCACCTGTAGACGCCATGCGGAAGCGGGGGCGGCCTGCGTTTCCGGTCCTGGTAGGGTGGAGCCTGTGAATCCCGGGGCAGAGTAAACAAGGAGGAGGTGGAGGTGTCCATGGTGGTTCCCGAATTCGCCCGTGGTTCTACACACACACACACACACACACACACACACATACACATGCACACATACACACAATTGAATAAATAATAATAATAAATTAAAAAAAAGAAAAGTTAAAAAAAGAAATATTTTCACTTTTGTGTTAGATTTGGGGGGGGTCCCCTTACTTTTATTAGCGTCTAAGAGATTAAAGAGTTTCAGATCCACTGAAAGATGAGAGTAATGAAGATAGAGTAAGGGAAGAGGGTAAAACTGAGACAGACAAATGACAAAACAGAAAAATGAAATATAGAATAAAAAAAAGCAGAAACCAGGGAAAGAGAAGGGAGAATAAGCAATTGGAAATAAAGGAGAATAGAGGTGAGTCAGAAAGGAAAGGTAAGTGAAGGAGAAAGAAGAGGACACAAAAGCTTATGTCAAGGCTTTTGCTGGAACTTCCCCTTGCCTCTGCTAGCTGTCTTCTAACAGATCAACTTCTGTCTGACCATCTGCTCATCATCTTTCTTACTTCATGATCACAGTTATAAATCAAGCTGGGTCCAAATTCATGACTCATATTGTTTCCAATATCTTCTCAGCTTTGAGTGCTTGGAGGACCTTGGTTCTTGCATATTGCCACAATCCTGTCAAGGATACAGCATTCTACAGCTTGGGAGTTCATAGTGTAGGACTAAGGATGAATTTTCAACCATAAGGTGTATAAGGCGTATGCTGGAAGGAGGCATCAGGAATGGTAAGGGGCCAAGTATGCAAGCAAAGCACTTCAGAGAAAAGGCAACAACCCGGGAGATGAAGAAGAATGTGGTTGAGAGCTACCTAGTGTTTAATGGCTTTTCCCAGTGAATGTATTTGTGTTCACCCCCACATAGAGGGGGCAAAGACGAACTAATGAAATGATTCCAAGTCCAGCTTGGCAAACTAGTTGAGTGTATTGGAACTATTTACAGAAGCATGAGTGACTCTTATTCAACTATTCAGATCAGGTTGAAAAGCCAGCCTATCATGGAAGGCAACTCAAAAATTGTCATCACTGGAGGTCCCTGTACAGCTCATAGGCAGCCCCACTGAAAAAAATCTTTCCCTCAGCAACTGTTTATTAGTTACTTAACCTTATGTAGGGGCCTCATAATTTGTGTGAATTTTGTAAGCTTCCTGAAGCTTTTAAGTTTCTTGTGAGTTTCATGAGTCTCATGACCCTCCTCCCCTCCCTGTAAGGGAGAAAACAACATCCTCCAATCCTTGGTTCTTGTTTTGTGGTCCCCTGAATCAGTTCCTCATGTTTCTATTGGGTGCACAAAAGTCTTCAGGTACCCAAATTAGTGGACACATCAGATGCTTTATATTTTAATTTTTAATTCCACTTCATAGGTATTCTGTCCCATCGATTAAATCTTACTTTATACTTTTTTGATGCACCAAGTAAAGTTTATATCATAAGAATCCTCCTTATTTCCAGAAATCAGGTCGATAATTCTTAGACATTTGTCTTAAAGTTGGAAGAATTTATTTTTCTTTTCTCACTTTTGCTCTTTTCTAAGGTTAAAAAGGCAACTGTAAACCTTGTCTGATAAATTTTCCATGTATTCTCCTCCTCTCCTTCAATATGCCAATCACGTTGTCAACTCACTTTCTTTGAAGATTCATAACACTTCACCTTCAGTCTCATTAACTGATTTTCCTTTTGTTTCATATGAAGTAAACTCATCCCAACACTTAAAACCCTGGGAGATACAATTTAGAAATTCTTCAGCCTTCTTTTGGAGTTTTAGCTCCCACTGCTTCTTCTTTATTTTCTTCTTTTCAGAAGAAAAGCATTCCCTTTTCTTTCAACCACATTTCACTGACCCCCATCTTCAAAAATGGAGTAAGATTTACATTTGTATTGTAACTTACATATGTGTCAACTTTCAGAAATTCCAAACCGAAGTCAAACTTCATTCATTTTGGATTCTTTAATTTCAGGAAAAATTAGAATTAAACTAGGGTTATGAGTCATGTACTTTTATTTCTCTCCATAAGGGTAATAATTTCCCTAAAATACTTTATGCACAAACATTTAAAGTATACTGTGTCTTAGATTACAATGGAACACATGTGGCCCTAAGATAGACTTGTCCTTAGAAATAAGCAGAGTAGGTACATATTTTACTCCAAAAGTATTCATAAATGCAGGTAATATTTGCTGTTGGTACTTAATGAGATCAGTTTAAATTACTGTAGCTACTTGATTGCTGAAAAAAAAATCCATGCTTCTAAATGGTAGAACTTTAGGTTGATGCTAAAGATATCCTCTTGGAGTCAAACTCCTTTCTCTGCAATTTTGGCTCTATCATTAACTTCCTCTGTGATCTTGGTTCAGTTACTTCATGGAATCTCAATTTCTTATCAGTAAGACATGGGAAAATACAGTAAACATCTCTTAAAGTTGTCTTGAAGATTAATTGAGACAAAGCATGTCAAAACCTTAGTCCAGTGCCAGAAAGGTGGCCCTTCCTCATAGGCAGCTGATCAAGTTAGTGTTTTCCAAGAGGTTGATCTTAGGAAAATGATGATTTGTATATAACTAGTTGATCTGGAAGATAATCCCAGGAAATACTGGAAAGGGAGTGTGGAAGTAAGACAGGGAAGTGAAGCCAGCTCAAATAAAATGTGTTATCAAGGAAGTTGCCTCTGTGAACCCATGGAATTTAGTTCTACTGGGGACTTTGGCAGAGTATAGAACATACATCTCAGAGTTATGTCCATACTTACTGACAAGCAACAAGGAGCTAGGGTGTTTATTATTCTAGTCTTAATGATTGTGCCAGGAGTATTGTCTCTTCCTTTTGTGGATCTTACTTCTTAACTTGATGCCAAGAGGGTATCTTGGAATTCTATTCATTTAGCAAAATACAGTCCTTCTAGAGAAGCTGTAGCCATTCATAGACACCCATGCCCATGCATGCAGATACCAGGTAGCAGGAATAGACCCTGGAGTAGAAAATCAGAACTGTTCAAAACAACCAAATTTGTAGCCAGATTGTCAAGAGTCATATCTGTAAGACAAGTCAAAGACAGAATAAGGAAAGAGGAATGATAATGAGGGAACTAGAGCTTATGCCAAGACAGGTAGATAAGGGCAAGGTCTTATGAAAGGAAAAGAGCTGGGTAAGTTGATAAATGTCTATAGCATGTCCTTCCTGTTTAAAACCTTTGCTTTTGAAAAAATCGAATAAAGATATAAAATTTCAAGAGTTTTCTTTAAGCCCAGAAAAATTAATAGAGAAAACGATAATTTTCCCTACATCATTGTCATAAACTATCCAAATCTGAGAAAATGTACTAGACCTATGGAAAACCATATCTCTATTTCGTTCAATATTCAGCTCAAATGTCACTGTCATAAAAAGTTTTCTTCTTCAAGTACTTCTATTTACCACCGTTTTGTGGCATTACATCAATCTCTACTCTTTGGCACTTACTTTGATGTCTTGACTTCAATAACATAGTCAGTTCATTAGCTGGGTCATGTACCCTTTGATAGCCATCTTCCTGAGAGACCTGTCACCTTTACTGACTAATCCCAGAAATTTGGTTATACAGTACAGACCTTGGGTAATGATTTGTGGAGTGAAAGACCAATCGTTGCTATGTAAAGTTGGTATAATACCATGTAGACTAATAAATATTAACCAAGGAAATGCACAAATAGCCTCTCCTGGGTGGTTACCTTGGTGATCATCTCAGCATGCTTCCCCTGCAACTACCTATGTAGATGGAATGGTCCTTGCCTTCTCTGTTGCTGGGCAGTGAAAAGTGCCCTTCTCAGCAACATCCTTAGCCAACAGCTGTTCAGGAAGTCCCCTTGGTTTGTGAACATAATGCTGAATGATTCAAATTTCAGGCAGTGGCTGAGACCAAACTGTCATCTGGAGAGTCTTCTGTAGTCCTAGCTCCAAACAAAGAAAGCGTTTTTGCCTCAAGTGAGCTCTAACACCTCTACCACAGTCCTTTCAGGAGCATACTTTGAACCTGGTAGTTCTTATTCAGTCCTACTATCTAAGGATCTTGGTAATAAACCCAAGCCATTTTTCTTCTCCTGGTCCATGGAATTGCAGTTGTGTACATTCTAGGGAAATTTTGAGCATCCTGTATTGCCACGTAATCTGTGTAGATTTAACTATAATATTAACTCTGGGGAAAAACTGGTTTACTTAGCATTTGTGAAAAAGACAATAGAATCTCTTAGCTTTGTTACAAGGCAGTATTTGCCTGGTTTAGGTAGTCCTAACATTTCAGATCTTGTAGTTTTGTTAAATAACACCTGCCAACATGATTGAAATTTTAGTACTAAGACATGGTAGCTCTGATTAATTGCATGAAGTAAAAACTTGGCTGTAACTTTTTGGTCCACAAATTAATAATAAATAACTGATGCACATCACCAACCATACCACTTCTTGCAAAGTTTTTAAGTGTGCATCTATTATTCCCCTCATGCATGGGCAACAAAGTCGTACTTGTGTTGCTTCCTTGTGTAATAGTAAAAAAATCCATGGGATGTTTTGCAAAAATTAAAATCAAAACTGAAAATTGACCAAGAAAGATGAAAGCACAAAAAAGTGGTGATACTGGAAGCTAAGCTCATGCAAACCTGAATGGAAAAAAAATAGCTTACTAATAGCTGACTTTGGGAATGTCAATTCTACCTCCATTGTAAAGAGACCTTAGTGGAGAGAAGCATATCAAACTTATAAATGAGCAAAGTGGTCACGATAAAAAAATGAAGATATCTTCAAGGAAATGATGTTTACAAAACACATTAAAGGAACTTGGAAAGGCATTGTATAGCACTGCAAATGCAAGGAGCTGAATATTGCTAGATGATTCAGAATTGGAAGGGACAGAAAAGGTACTTTAGTTCCACATAGTAGTTCACAGAAGAAAGTAGCAGACCGATCAAATGACTTTTGATAAGTTTCTTTTTCATTCATTATTTTGTTTTGTTTTGTTTTGTTTTCAAGGCAGAGTTTTACTAGATAGACTAGACTGGTCTTAAACTCATGATTTATCTACCTCTGTCTCCTAAGTGCTGGGATTACAGGTGTGAGCTCTGTACCCGGCTACCTTTTAATAAGTTTTTAAATGAGGTACTTTAATTTTCAAAGTACCCAATATTTAAAATTACACTCTACTGAGTAAATATTGATTTCAATATTTCTATCTTCTTATACATTTACAACTGATGGGAAAAGGAATTTTAATGTTTTTAAAACTATTTGTACTGGTTGTAGAAAAATTATACTTTATCACATTAGCTTGTAAGATTGCTCTTTGCAATTTGCAAAATAAGCACTCTTTGTAATTTGTTGCAATAGAATACAACCAGGTGCTTTCCCAAGTCCAGTGGTATGACAACATTAGTAAACTAAAAATTGTATGAAGTCAGGGACTCATATTCTGATATCAGGACATACTATTTAAGCTTAGGTATTCTTTTGAAAAATAAAGCTACTTAAAAATGACAGCAGAATATATCAGATGTTTAGAACAAGCAATTAAGTATTTCATTATCATTTTTAATTGGAACCCAGGAGTTCAAACACTATAAACAAATGTGATACCACTCAACTACACATCCAACATACTCATTATCTTGGTCTTTAATGCCAGCATACCTGACTATTTCCAAAACACCTGAATATTAGCAAGAAACTTAAATTCTGTTTACTGTTGAATATAAAGAAAGCTCAAATATATTCCTTTGTCTACATATATCTCAAAACCTCCAATTATAAAATTAAATATAATTCTAGGTATGTTATAAGAATTGACAATAAAGTATGTTTTATATCATTCTGGATATCATGTGATTCTTACCTATCATGGATATACTTAGGAGTTACCTGTGGATTTTATAGTCATCAATTTTCCCTATTGCAATACTTCCTGCTATCTTGTAATAAAGCAAGGTCACAGGACTCCCCCAGAAAAAAAAATGTGTTGACTCAAGAAGCACACTGCTTTCTGTTTGATGTGTAGGCACTGCTCAATACATAACTGTGGACTTGGTCAAAGTACATGATTTGGTGCTTTGTAGGAAAGGTTTGTAGGGCCCCCAAAGAAGTAAAGACAAAGAACTCCACAGAAGTGGTTCTTAGTTCTAAACAATGCTGAAATAATACAAGACAGGTGAAGTGGATTTACATAGTGCTGACAGTGTCTCTGACAACTTTACTTCTTCTCGAATATTGTAGACTGATAGCAATTAGAAAGCCAATTAATTCATCTGGACTATTATTGGAAACAGGGCAAAGTAGAAGTTGAGGAACAAGAACAGAGATGGTTCTGAAAGCAACATATTGGTACACAACGTGGGGTAGTCACAGAGTATCTGTCCTTGAATCTCCCTTCCTTTTTTTATTGTTGGATATAGAAAATTAAACTAGATAACATGCAACCCAGTTCAGTAGAATATATATAATCACTGGTTTTCTTTTCACTTACATATTTCTAGCCTTTTTGCTTTTCGTTTGGTTGTTTTTGTCTTTTGTTTTTTTAAAGCAGGATATTGTATAGTTTAAACTGAATTCAAATTCAGCATGTAGCTGAGGATGATCTTGAACTTCTAATTCTTTTGCCTCCACCTCCTGAGTGCTGTTATTATGCCAATATATCTCAATTACAGGTGCTTGGGATTGAGCCCATGGCCTTGTGCACACTAAGTAAACAGTATACCAAATGAGTTATATCCCCAGGCCCTAGTTTTTTATATTTATTGGAAATTTATGATAAAATACACATAGCATAAAATTTACCTCATTGATCATTGTTAAATGTCTGATTCAGTAGGATTTTGTATATCTGCAATTGTGGCAGTTAGTGTCTGTAACACCAACTTAATAATTGGAAGCTGAGCCCTTAGGCACATGAGTGAAGGCAAACTCCCCCAAAAATCCATGTGAGATTATCTAGTTGATGTAGGAAGACCCAGCCCACAGTGAATTGGACAATTCTCTGAGCAGATGGATAAGATGGGTTCACTATTTTGGCAGACTGACATGTGCTAAGAATTGTCCCTCCCTCAGCACTTTCTGTGAATGTGGAATAGCCAGTTGCCTTGTGTCCTGATGTTGGCATGATCTCTCCTGTCATGCTAATGAACTGTATTCAGAAATTGTAAACCCATAATAAACCCCTTTTTCCCCTAACTTGTTTGTTCATGTATTCATTTCAACAACACCAAAGAGTAACTAGAACTGAATAATTATGCAGCCAATTTCTAGTATACAACTTTTCAATACTGAAACTCCATACCCTATTAAACAATTACTTTTTATTCCCATCTGTTTTCACTCTTCCAATTATCCTCCTTTTCTCAGCTATATATAAGGGACAAAACTCTGAAACGATTGTTATGAGAAAAAAATGAGATTATTTTTGTGGACTAAATGCTTGTGTTAGCCAAAAATATACACTAAAATTCTAATGCCCAATGTGATGGCAATTAAAGGGAAGGGTCCTTTGGGAAGTAATTAGGTTATGAAAAGGATTAAGCGCCTTTAAAAAAATTCTCTTGCTTTCTTTCTATCCATGTGAGGATAAAAGAAGCTGTTGTCTGCAGCCCAGGAAAAATTCACTCCAGAACACTGATAACAGTGTTATAAGAATTGACAATATAGCATATTTTAGATAATTCTAGATAGCATGTGATACAAACTATAAATACTGTACTGGTAATTCCTTTTGTTGCTCTGGATCTCTACTCAAAATCAAGCACATTAAGAAAGAAAGGGAGATTTATTCAGCTTATGGTTCCAGACGGGAGATGCAATCCAATATGGAAGAAAAGGCAGGGCTGACTGGCAGAAGCTAGAGAAGACTTAGGTCACATCCATCAAGGAGGCTGAGAGCTGTGAACTGCAAGTTCAAGAGCAGATTAATTGACCGAAGTTGGGTGGAGCTAACGTAATTCAAGGCCCACCCCCTGTGTTAACCTTCCTCCAGTAGAGCTCCATCTTCTAAATTTGCCATGACCTTCCCAAAGAACTAAAGATTCAAGACTCTTTGGAGGAAAGTCACATTTCAAACTTTGAAACTCCACACCTGGCCCTCACAGGTTGATTTCCATCTCATTAATACAAACTATATTCAGTCCAACTTTCAAAGTCTTCATAGACTTCATCAATAGTCTCAGCACAGTCCAAAAATCCAAAACCTAAAGCATCCTGTAAGCCAAAAGACAAGTTACCTATTTCCAACATATAATGGCACTGAATAAATACTCCAAAAGGAAGGAATGTAGGAATATCCAGGAATGATCAGTCTATAGCAAGACACAAAACTAACAAGGCAAACTCTGAATCCTGCAGGTCTGTGTCCTCCTGTTGAAATCATCTCTGTTCCACAGGGCTTCAGTTCTTCCTCTCCTTTGCAGTTGCTCACAGACCACATTTAGGTTGGATCCTCCTATCCACTCTCTTGAGCTGGCTCCTCCCATGATGCATAGCTTTCCTTGGCAGGTCCCATGTTGGCTCTGGCATCTCTAATGTCTTTACTTCTCGACGTCAAACCAGTTTTCAACTCCACAGCATGAAATACCCTTCTTGCACCTTTTTTTTTTTTTTAAAGGCTTTCTAATCCTGCCCTATACTGCCTGGGCTCAGCCATTCTCTGAACCCTTGGAGGAAGCATCCATGATCTCCTCACTCTTGCATCTCTGATACCTCTAAACCCTGGACCACGTGGATAACTTTGCCAAGTTCTGCTATAACCTCCAGGTAGAGCTTGGACCCTATGAAGCACAGCTGATTCAGCTTCTCTGTGCTTATGCTGGGAAGAATCTCTCTTGGGTAGTTGCTTTAGAGGAGGAACAAACTTTTCCTTTGAACTCCCCTGTCTTCAGTTCTTCTTTCCAAAAGAATTTGCATTCTTAAAGGTGGGAGCCTCACCTGAGAAATTTGCCTTCAGGATAGGGCCTCTTTTATTATCCCAATGAAGAGCAGGCTTTAATTCACTAATGGAGCTTATCTCTTTAACAGCAGCCACCAGTTTGTTCTCTGCCTTCTGGTAAACTTGTTCTCACATTTTTCATCAAACTTCAGTTTTTATCTCTTTCTGCCTGATTCTTTGCTCCTTTTCCTCATAACTCTAAATGAGAGTGCTAAAACATAGCCATGCCACACTGTCAAGTCTACATTGCCTTGAAACTTCCTCCACCAAACATTCAAATTTAATTTCAGGAAAGCTTTCAAGATGAAGGTAAAACTTCACTAAATTCTCAGCCAAGCATCATTTCATTTCCCCCTAATCTAGTTCTCAATACAGTAACTGCTTCCCTCTTGACCATTACAAGCTGGGCACCCCTGTCCATGTCTCTAACAGCATCACTTTCTACCAAGCTCTCACTAGATTGGACTTCTAGGCCCTATCTCCAAGACACAAAGGCTTTCCCAGCGCAAAGTCCCAAAGTTCTCTGTATTTCTCTAAATGAACAGTTCCAAAGACACTAGCCATGTCAGAACAATGGCCATACTTCTTGGTAACAACTTCTCTCAGCTTTGCAAATGCTTCACTTTCTGGTATCCAGTTCACAGTTTCACAGCAACATTCCATTTCTCTGTACCAATTTCTCTTCCACTTACTTTTCTCTGTTGCTGTGAGTCACCATTCAAAGTCTAGCAAATTACAGGAGAAAAGGACATTTATTCAGCTTGTGGTTCTAAAAGGGATATAAGTCCATTATGGCAGAAAAGGCATGGCTGGTTCACAATACCTAGAGGAGACTTAGGTCACATCCATCAAGGAGGCTGAAGGCTGCAAACTGCAAACTTGAGAGCAGACTAACTGAAGCTGGGTGAAGCTAACCAATCTCAAGGTCCATCCTCTCAGACTGCCTTCTTCTAGCAAGGCACCACCTCCTAAAGGTGCCATGACCTTTCCAAACAACTAAAGATTCAAGTACATGAGCCTGTGAGGGACAACTGGTGTTTCAAACCATGACAGATGATAAGATACTAAGAACCCTACCATATTGGCACCCCAATCTCATATTCCAGCCTTCAGGACTTTTAGAATCAAAATTCTGTTTATAGGTTGCTAATCTATGTTACTTTATTATAGTGGACTGTATCACTGCTAGTGTCCAGTATGGCAAGATAGAATTAAATCCAGAAGATCCAAGTTTACCATTCTACATACAGTTTCCACTGAATGTGTGTGGCTTTGACAACATCATAAAGTCCCCAAATTGTAAGTTAAATTACCATAAGTGGGGAACCATCTGTAGTTTGTAAGTCAAGAAAGGAAATTAACAATTTATAATTTTCTGAAATGAATGTTACCATGAATAGTCAGTCTGGACCTATAGAGAAAGATAGCTCCCTAGGCACTAAAAGAACAGGAATAAGCAGAGCTGGGGAGATGGATCAATGGTTATAGTCTTTGCTTCTCAAGCAAAGGAACCTGAATTCAGATCCCCAGATCTTACGTTAAAAATGCTGGATTGATATGGCATGACCTATACTTCCAGGACTGAAAGGCAGAGGCTGGGAAACTCCAGAGCAAAGCAATAAGAATACAGAGCAATCCAGGATTATTCCTAATTGATCACTGTTGTCATATTTGGACACACACACACACACACACACACACACACACACACACATACACACACACACACACACCACACACACACACCATATGCATCATCAACAATGTTATAAGAAGGAATGGAGAACCAGGAAACATGAGTTTAAGAGGTGAGTCAGAAAAAGTGAGTGACAAAAGGGGTCAGAGAAAAGAGAAGTCTATGAATTGGTGGCCCATGATGAGGAGTGTACTTATACTTGAGAGCAGATAGACCCATTAAGAGACTTTTGCAAAGAGCTGATGGTAGAGTATGCATAAAGCCCGGAGTTCCAGTTCCAGCTCTGGGAAAAGTCTTGCAAGAATTTAGGCACAGTCATAACAGAGATGGCTAGAAGGATACACAGCTGAGTGATGTTGAAGAAGTAGAATTCATCAGATTGATCATGAACTGCTGAAACTGTAACAGCAGAGGGAGGACTCTAAGATTGTGCCTATGTTTTAGCCTTGACAACATGGGGATTGATGACAGTCTTAACTGGGTTACAGAACAGAGGAGAAGGAACAAGCTTGAAGGAAATGCAGAATTCACATTTGAACACTTTGAATTCAAGGCTCTTATGAACAGTGGAGATGTCCAGCAGATAACCAGAATCTTTTGACATATAAATCAAGATATGTTTGAATTGGTGATATAAAATTAATATGTTTTGTAATTTAAAATTCAATTATTTTAGCATGTCAGGTTTTATGCAAATCAATAACTATCAGTCAACTCTTATCTATAGGAAGCATATAATGATTCATAACTGGTAAGAGAAAAGTACAGTGAAAAGTGCTGTGTGGGCATCCATTAAGCAGGCAGCTCACAGGTCTGAATACAAATCCAGAGTACTTATATCCATGTATTCTTTTTACACTAAAGAAAATCTCTCAAGGAAAGAAAATAGCAGTTCATTTTGAGTCAAAGTGTCATTTTCTTGTAATTGCAACTGGTATATTGCTAATGCACCTGGACAATTTGTAACTTACGAAAAAACTCTATCACAGTGAGTTAGCATACTGCATGCAGCTCCAGTTTTTAAAAGAGCTTGCATTTACTATCCAAATGCCATGGTAAAACAGCTTGTTTTACCTGTAATGTTATCATTGTCATTATATTGTTACTAAAACAAAATAAAATGCCAAATTATTAATGAGTTGAGAGTTTATATGTGAACCTTTTAGGAAAGAAACACCCCCTATTAAATATTGCATATTTATTTACTGGGCTATACAAAATAAGTGTTTTCCACTGAAACCTATAGTACATATTCATCACTATCAGTGGAAGCAGAAGTGAGTAGAACCAGGCATAATCGTCCCTTCACCCATCACTAATGCTTCCAATCTGTTAGTAATGTTTACTTTTTCTCTGATCCAGCCCACAGTTCATATTTCCCACAGACTCTTGTTGGAAAGATTATTAACAGTGAGCTTCTACTCAGTGATGTTTGTCTAACATTAGTGACAGCACCTAATGAATAGTGGGAAAGGAACATTGTATTTTCTTGCTAACATCAAAAAGGCAAAGAATTCCAATGTGATCAAATGCAAGTTGTACTTTAGTCAGACATCACTGATTCAGAATTTTGCTTTTTATTTAGTTGATTTTTCTTTCCTCTAAATATCAGCAATAGTGGAACATGTGTGTATTTATCTCCACATACTTGTTTAAATCTCCATATACTTTTGAAAGGCCATCAGGATAGGAATATCTTGGAATGCTAAATATTTGTTTCTAGGTTGACATCAGAGATGGCAGATTTTTCCCCACCCCTGAAGAATGTATGTCAAACAATTGCTTACTTACAGACTACATTGCTTTAGATTCTTTCCTCTGCGTTTTCTGTGAGGACATTAAACCAACGGTGAGCAACATTGAGTAAATTAATATCAGGTTCTTTTAGGATACAATAATGACTGAAGAAAGTGAGTGGGTGGTCAACTCATTTACATACCAATCAAGAGTCATTGGCTAAAACTGGTTTTCATTTTGCATCCAGCCTGCTATTTTTTTCAATGTTTCTAGGTCTTCTCACTGAAGTTCAGCGCTTCCATGAAGATGAGAGCTGTAAGACACATGATCTATTGTCTTAACTGAAGCCAGCAATATTTCTGGTTATCTTTCTATTCAATAGTCTGCTAGTACAGGAACAAGCTTTCACATCCAAAATGAAATCCTTTTTATGCTTAGGTAAGTTGGCTCTTGACATGCCCCTGGATTTCAGAGATTTCTCTTTCAATGTTCAATGTTTGTGTTCTCATTTGAGAGCAGTTTATGTCTTGGGTGACCCAAGATCTTCATGCCATAAGTTGAATAGATATGGTTTATTAGAACATGTTCCCAAAACATAGTTTAAAATCAGAAGAAAATGGGAAGCATCAATGCTGAATTCAGAAAGCATGCAGCCATCATAAGATTAATTGCAAAATGCTAAAGTATACCGTCTAGACTGAGCAAGTCACATCCAATTTAAAGTATTTTTTTCTTCCTATGCAAGTGGTCATGAAGGCATTTCTCGGTGACTATACGTGTGTGTGTGTGGTGTATACCAGAGGGCACTGTGTGTGCTTGTGGAGGCCCAAAGATGACTTTGAGAGTCATCCTGGATTGCTCTGCCTCCTCACTGCTTTGCTCTGGGGTTTTCTCAGTTCTATCTTCAAGGACTGGAATTACAGGCCTCTACCATTTACACCTGGTGTTTTCATGTGGGGATAGAATCCAAATTCAGGTCTTATTGCTTGCAAAGCAAAGACTTTAACCCGTAAGTCATCTCTGCAGCCCCTTGGTGGCTCTGTGTAACATGCTAGAGATTTTAGACATCTGCAATACCTTTTTCTGTGCTACCTCTCTACTTACTAACCTTCTGTCCCACGAAGTACAGCAATCACCTCTTCCCAGTCAGTGCTAAGCCATCTGTGCAGGAGCAACTATGCAAATTCAGAGGAGGATGTTCGTTGAAAACTAGATGGATCCAGGAAAGTTGGAGGCTTGGAAGCCAATTATGGACTGAAGCCAGATTCCTTGAGTTTGAATCTCAACTTTGCCACTTCCTAACTATTATATGTCAAGCAAGTTGAGTTTTTGTCTGCTTACTTGCTTGTTTGATTGTTTGGCTGGTTTTGTTTTGAGCTGGAGTCTTGCTATGTAGCCCTGAATGTCCTAGAACTTGCAGTAATTCTCCTGCATCAGTGACTTGAGTGCTGGGTTTACAGATGTACATCATCATATTCTGCTGAAAGCAAGTTATTGAACTTTCTAAACTTTAGGTTTCTATAAAATTAAGCTGACAGAAATACTTGCCTAATGAGGCTGTTCCGGGTGAACAGGGTCCATGTTAAAGCTCATAGTCTCTGGTACATAGTTTTATAAATGCTGTCTGAGAATTAAATCATAAATCTTTCACTCAGTTTATTGAGTTACCAAAAGGTAAGTTTACACATAATGGAGTTGTTCATGAAATGGATACAGTTAAAAGCTAGTTTCAATTCTCCTATTAGCAAGAGTCATCATTTTGTGGTATTGGGGCATTGGAAGAATCACCAAAAAAAAAGGGGGCACGCAGATACATAACAGAGAATGTGAGATCCCTATTTGTCCCAGACTCTGCACTGACTATCATTGGAACCACTAACCATGAACCACTGTCTAAATTTAAGTTAGATAAAATTAAATAAAGCAAGGGGCTTCAGTTCTTTAGTTGTACTGGCTACATTTCAAGTGCGCAAACAATCACATGTGGCATCCCAGATCCAGGGCACTCAAACATTGCAGAGAGCTCTATGGATCGGTGCTGACATTTTTAAAGATTTTTAAAGACAGACTTATTTCAAGCAAGTCTAAGCTATTAGATATTATGTATTGAGAGGCTCACAAGTTAAAAAGCCCTTTTTTGTTAGGCTGCACTGCTCAGTAGGCTTGAGGTTCTGCAAATGATATGTTGGACATCCAAAGTTCAAAGCTGAGGGAAAAACTGAAGAAATGCTCAAGCTGACTAGAGTATGCTAGATATTTCTGGGGATGTCCAGATGCACTCCTAGGAAGATCCCATGATGTGTATTTGACCAGTGAACATGGAGCTCTTCTTTTGAGAAGCAGAAAAGATGTATCATTTGATGTTGCTTTTTACATCTTGGTTATTACAATTGAAAGAGCAATAGCTAAAATATAATCTCACCTCATTTTGTTTTGCCAGTTAATTTATTGATCCTTGTGCATGGAGACCATCTATCTGTCTGTGTACTGAACTTTGTGTGTGTGTGTGTGGTGTGTGTGTGGTGTGTGTGTGGTGTGTGCGTGCGTGTGGTGTGTGCGTGCGTGTGTGTGTGCGTGTGTGTGTGCGTGTGTGTGTGTGCGTGTGTGTCACTTCTGAGCTATACCTTTAGCTACATGATGGGTTTGTGTACAACTTGGATACATTTTTCTAAAGTAACTTTTTTGTGTGTGTTTTTTTGGTTTTGTTTGTTTGTTTTTACTTGTAAATGAAGTTCACAAAGAGAAGCAAAGAGACCTTCTAGGGATTGTTATGGACAGTTAGTTACCTGGATCAGACATTTGGCTGATCTCACTCTGCTATTGAAGTCATGATGTTCATAGTCACCCTAGGAAAACAAATCAGATAAATAACCCTTAAACCACTGTCTGAATCTTATCTGATATTATAAGACCTATTTTCATCTTGTACCTGCTACAAGCATGAAGTGGATAGTACAGTTGATGAGCCATAGCCTATCAGAGTGCCTAGAATTCTACTGTTACATTCATTGAGTTATGGAATTACCTTGTCTGGTATAGAATGTATTTATTATCAATCACTTTTGCACATGAATTTGCTTAATCCCACAGCAGTCTTTTGATTAAGATAGCCTTTTACACCTTTATAGATGAGGATACTGAGAGTTGGCAAGAGAGAAACAGTAATAGAAAATTGCTTTAAGTCACCAATGGGGGTAGCAAAGCTAAGTTCTGAACTTTCTCTCGTATTTCATTTTCTTTTGTTGCTCCTTGGTTAGTCTGTGCTCTGCACTTGAGCTTTCTGCCACTTAGGAAGAGCATCCAGCTGGGCCACACAGATAAGCCACTTAAGGTGGGCTGTGTTTTTCAGGCTCACAGAAAATGCTGTTGACGCAAATGGACTTGAGTCAAATGACAAAGAGCATTCCCTGGCATTTTCTCAAACATTACCAGATTCAGTCTAGTCTAGAACATGAAGCAATCCTTTTCAACTGCACATTCCTCCCAAGACAAAATATGTGTCTATAAAAGACCCCTGCTGCCCGGTGGATAAGGGGGAGGGTGACCTTGCAGTGCACAGAAACCAATAAAGCATTTTCAGTCTGGCAAAAACCCCAGTCCATCACGGCTTCACAGATGTTAGTTTTAGTGGAAAAAAAAATCAGATGCGTTTACCAAGGGAACAGAAATGGAAGGTCACTCTTTTTTGTGTTTGTTTTTTCTGTGTTCTGGTCATTGAGTCCTCACGTCCCTCCAGTCCAGCCAGCTGTCCATCGCCCTCCCATCCTAGTGTTTGTGCCTCCTTTACCAGATAATTCACCCTTGAGTCCCTCACTCTGCCTCTTCTACCTGAAGAGCTTTTAGTCTAATGGAAGCTTTTAGGGGAAAAGATAGTGAATATTGTTCTAGTTCAGGCAAAATCAGCCCTCGTAGTGAGCCTGCCTGGGATGTAGAGAGAAGACTGGAGAGGTGGTCTAATCGTAACTCTGCCTCTATTTTTTGGGGAGTCCTTGGACAAGCCACTGCCCCCTGGGGCTCAGATTTCCTTATCTATAAAGCCAAAAGTTCCCTAATTATAAAACCTCAAGGAGTATTGTTTATCATCAAGAAATGAGAGCTAGGTTTAGTGGTGTAAGCCTATAATTCCAGAATTCAGGAGCATTTAGGAAACATAGCAGAGAGGACTATACCAATTTTGAGGCTTCTGGGCACAGAGTAAGAATCTCTCTCAATCGCAAAGAAATGTGATTGGAGGGCTGGAGGTTGTTTTTGAAATACCATCCTTTTCTGAAGCCAGCAAATTAAAACAGGGTGATTTAACAAAATATAAAACTCTCTGGGAATGGAGAGAGGATTTCACGGATAAAGTGCCTGCTTTGCAAACATGAAGAACTGAGCTGGTATTTCCAGTAGTCATGTTAAAAAATAGGCATGGAGGACTGTTCTTAGAATAACAGTGCTAGGGATGATGGATGGAGACATTAGGACTCTATGGTCTTATTGGCAGATACCCTAGCCGATTGATGAATTCCTGGTTCAAGAAGACACATTTTCTCAAAAAAAAATGTGAAAAGTGGTAGAGGACACCTGATGTGACGTCAATGTCAACTTTTGTCCTGCACATGCACATGCATGAGTGTGTGAACTGACATGTCTGCCCCACATACAGACACACAAATACACACAGAACAAACGTGCAGACACAAACAAACAGAGAAATTCTTTGCTCAAGGAAATGATGAAAAATAAAAGCAAAACTCACACTGAAAGGAGAAGTCTTAATTATCTAAAATCTTTTCAAGTCAGAGCGCAATTATTCTTAGAAATCTAAGAACATCACAGAAAACCATGCCCAGAAAAGTTTTGAGCATCCCAAAACGACAGATAACAATGTTCAGCATTGTTTGAAATGGCAAAGATGTAAACAACCTCAGTGTCTTTAAAAGGATGACTGGGTTAAAAAATCTGGCATACATACATGATGAAATACTATTCAACTTTGTGAAAGGATGGAAATGGAAACAAAAGTGAATGAGCTTCCAAGAAGTAGAGAATTGAATGTTGGTTACTAGGGGCCAAGAGAAAGGATTAGATGAGTCTGCAGGAAGTTGGTCAAAGGGTTCAAAGTTTGTGTTAGAGGAAGGAGCAAGTTCTCTCTCTCTCTCTCTCTCTCTCTCTCTCTCTCTCTCTCTCTCTCTCTCTATGTGAGCTCTGTGTGTGTGTGTGTGTGTGAGAGAGAGAGAGAGAGAGAGAGAGAGAGAGAGAGAGAGAGAGAACACCGTGTATGTTCGTGGAAGCCCAAATGTAACTTCAGGAATCATTCTGTATTGCTTCTGCCTCCTTTTTATTTTTGATCTGGGATTTCTCAGGTTTCGACTTCCAGGACAGGAAGTGCAGGTCAATGCTATTTCCATCTGATGTTTTTATTTGGGTTTTGGGATCCAAACTCAGGACTTTCTGCTTTTGAGGCAGAGTCTTAACCCCTCAGTCATCTCTACAGCCCAGAAGGAGCAAGTTTTTCATGACTGTTGTGTAGCAGGGTGATAACAACCAATAATAATAGTGCATTAACTATTCAAAAATTGCTAAGAATAACTTTCAAATATTCTCCCACAAATGGGAATAAATGTGTGAGGTGATAACTGTGTTACTTAGCTTGATATAATTATCCAAGAATGCATACATATATCAAAACACATTGTATCCTCTAAATGTATGCAGTTATGATTTTCCCATTAAAACTTTCAAAATCTGAAAGGCTTAAGTATTGCATACATTTCATACAATAAAATCATTCATACTTTTGCACTGGTTCTAATGAATAGTTATTTTTTCAAAGCAGGATTTTCAAAAATAAAGATGATAATTTTACCAAGGATAAAGATAATAATTATTGTTGTCATTATTCTGTAGTTCTGGGGATGGAACCCAGGGTCTGCCCATGCCAAGGCAGTGCTGGACCACTGAACATCACCTATACCCCTAAGGGAAGGAGTTATGCATTGTATTTCTCCTGTGGCTACCCAACCTGGTGAGGTAAAAGAAACTCGGGTCTTGAGATTAAGCTATCAAGATGGTAGTCGTGATATAGGTCTTCACTAACTGTATTAGCCAGAATCAAACTGGCCCTCTCTTTTTGCTTGCTCTTTCCCACAGTCCAGAATGTGCAGTTACATGCACACACACACACACACACACACACACACAGAGAGAGAGAGAGAGAGAGAGAGAGAGAGAGAGAGAGAGAGACAGAGACAGAGACAGAGAGACAGAGAGACAGAGAGAGAGACAGAGAGACAGAGAGAGACAGAGAGAGACAGAGAGAGACAGAGAGATCTTCCCTCTCCTTCATCCTGACTTGGGTGTTGGAGACTAATGTCTGAGGACTGCAACACTCTTGTCCTGAGGCTAAAAGCTGGGTTTGGTCTTCAGGAGGAATCAGCAGGGTAGGAAAAGAGACAGGTGTACTTATTCCCCTCCTTGTCTAGGAGATGTGATTCTGACCATAGCCAGTTCCTATAGCTATAACCTGGCTCTGTTATGAGATCCCTGTCCCAAAACTGTAGGTTCCCTCTGATCTTGCAATACCATCTCCTCCCCATACTCTTGTTGGCCCAAGGGACGCGAGGCCCCAGCAATTTTCGACATGCCCCATCAATCTCCTTTGGCCTGCCCATATCCATGTAAATAGTGTCTTTGTTCATCTCTCTCTGGTGGCCCTGTTGAGTACACCATCTGTTACCTGCCAGGATCCTGCCTGATACAGAGTCCAGCCAGTAAACAGAACCCTCTTGACTGTTTAACTCAGAGCACTTTACTGCAGAGAGCTGGTTACTCAGGTAAAGAGATTGCTCTGAAGCCAAACAGGCCACTTGGCCACTCAGAGGTTAGCAGCGGCAGAGAACCATCAAAGAGAGGTAGAAATGGAGGAAGCCATGAAACAGACACTGTAGGACTGGAGTCTCATAGTATAAGTGACCCTCAAATAGGTCTGTCTAGCAAGGGGAAGCACACAGTTCAGCAACAGAGGCCACCAAAAGCTGGGAATACTGATCCAGTTCTTTTTTTTTCCTGTTCCCTCTATGGGCTGCATCTCTGCAAAGGAGAACAGGCGAAGAGCACGAGAATACAGAATATGATAGATCAAGGATCAGCACAATAGCTGTGACACCTTGGACAATTTAGTAAACCATGCTGAGCCTCTGTGTTCTCATGCATGAAAAGACATGGTTAACAATCTCCCTCATAGGGGTTTACTCTGAACCACACCTAAATGAGCTGCAGTACATTTGCTAGATGCTCGAGTGCTGTATGAAATAAGATGCTTGAGTGTCCTGAGTTTATGGCTTGTCAATTTCAAATTCTATCACTTTTGCTTTCCAGCAACTGCTTTTAGTGCAATACCTCAACCAAAGAAATGTCTTGGCCTGACCAATTCTCTTAAACTGCCTAGGAGTCTGTTTTGCAAGGAAAGACAATTAAAGTGCAGGCCTGGGAACTGTAATCATTTGTTTGTGACAGGGATCGACTGGCTACCAAATCAAGGGGCCTGCGGGAGAGCCTGGCTGCTGTCTTGTGTGGCGCAGCTGCGTCATCAAGGATATGTGCCAAACCCAGTGTGGCACACAGAGAAAAGTATGCCCCCTTAGTCATGCCCATGCCAGTCAGTGTTTAGGGAGGGATAGCAGAGAGCCAGATGGAAAATAGGCACGTCTCTGCATAGGATTAGCCTCCATGTCCCCTGGGCTTGGTTGGAGCCAGAAGCCAAGCTGGGGAGTCAGCCACCTGCCCGGCATCACCGCCCCACCAGCGGGATGCGTTTGTTCAGCACCTGCGTCATGAGCACCACAGAGATTGTTCAGTACCTGGCGTTCCTCCCTTCTTGGTGTGTGCTTTCCCTTCGGACCTCTTTTAGGTTTTTCCTTTGTTTCCTTCCCTACTTGTTTCACGTCCCAAGTTCAGGAATGATCTGCCACTAGGCTTTTGTCAATATATTATATCTCTGCCAAAGTGCTTCTTGAACCTGGTTACTTTGGAAACCATCTGGAAACTTTAAAGAAAATCTTTATGTTGAACTGGTAAGTTGGTTCTGTGCTTGCTGCCAAACCTCACAACCTCCAGAACCCACATGGTGGGAGAAAAGAATCAACTTCCTCAGATTGTACTCTGTCTTCTACATGTGTGCCATACTCCTCTCAATAAATAAGTATAAAAATAATTTTAAATTGTCCTTGTTTTCGCTTACTCTTTTCTGTTGCTGTGAGAGAAGACCCAAAGTCAACCAATTTAAGGGAGAAATGGAGATTTATTCAGCTTACGGTTCCAGAAGGGAGAAATAGACCTTCACAGCAGAGGTGGCATGGCTGGCTGGCTGAAGCTGGAGACAGGTTATGGAGACACCCATCTGTGAGGCTGAGAGCTGCAAGACTGCCAGCTGCAAAGGCAGACTTCTCCTGGAGGTAGGGTGGGATTAATCCACCTTAAGATCTACCCCCTGTGGCTGCCTTCCTCCAGCAAGTCTCCAACTCCTAAAGGTGCATGACCTTCCCAAACACATGAGACTATGGAGGACACATTTCAAACCATGACAGTCCTATTCCTAGGCATATGCTGCAGAAATCAGAATATGGGATATTGGGGCTTGAACCTAGGCTTTTACGCATGTTAGAAAGCTCTCCACCACTGAGCTTGAGCCCTAGACCAATATTTTTAAAAGTTCTCAGGTGATTTGAACGTGCAGCCAAAGTTGAGAATCATTATTTCTAGACTAGAATTTGGCCATATCATGCTATGAAATAAAGTCAAGTGCATTCTGCTGAATGTATGCCACTGGGAAAGGCCTCCTAGATGCTAAAAACCTATCAGAGTCACAGATGTGAGACCAAGAGGGATGTTCTGGGGTAAGTTATAGTCATGCAACTCCAGGGCAGGAGACAACCCTTGATCACTTTATATCTGGAGCAATTGCACCTATCTACCACAGTTACCAATCCTTATACCAAAAACACAGTGCTCTACCAGTTGAAAAAGCTTTTGGCTCTGTGAAGTAAAAGGATCTACTTTGTGCACACAGTAGAAGCTTTAAGCCATGAGTTTTTGGTGCATCTTAGATATTAGGCAAAACGAGAAAAGCAGAAAATGTGAGCCTGAGAGGTTTACTTTCCTGTAGTCCCCCAATGGCTGCTGGCAGGGGTTTGCATTTTCGTTCCTGAGATCCTGCTATAGTTCTGTTCCACTATCTTCCTGAACTCTCATATTTGAGTGGAATTTGAACTCCCTTAACAAACACCTCGAAGGCTTTCCAATGGTGACTTCTGTACTATGATCCAAATAACGAAGGCAGGACAGTGACAATGATTAGGAAACATTGATGACTTTTGGACACGAGGCTTTCACATGCTGATTTGTTTACTTGGCAAGTAAACTGGAGTCTGTGATGTCACTCCACATGGATGAGAAGTTCAAACATTCATTTATGCAAGCAAAAGGAAAACACTCTTCTGGTTTTGTTTGTGAGAAAAAGGTAGTGTTATATTAGTAAGGTCCCCTGTTAAACTACAGTTAGGTCATGTTGAATCCCTTTTTTTTAACATTTGGACAAAAAAAGTGAACTTTGCATTATCTTGGTTGGAAATGATTACATTTAAAATTTCACTTTGGTGCTTTTTGACAGGTGATACAAACTGGTGGGGGGGTTTACTTTCAGGAATGGATTAATTACTTTCATTTGTGGGACAGAAGGGAAGAGATAGATGAAGACATAAAAGGCAGAGGGTTCTCAGTGTGTTTGCTTCGTTGTCATTTTGTTTTTTTGTGAGAAAGAATCTCCTTACAGAGTTGACACTGGCCTCCCGAGTCCTAGGATTGGAAAGGTACACCACCATGCTGGGCTGATCTAGATTTTTAAAACTCTATGTCTGCCGTTAGAGTTAGGAAAACTTGTGATTCTTAAGGAGTTGAGGCAAGAGAGGTGGTTAGTACAAAATGTAACATGGAGTCGCTCTCTGGTGCTAAGACAGCTCTTGTGTGATTCTGAGAAACTTTTGCCTTCAAAGAGTGAAAAGATGACTTAAGAAGGTCGTTTAAAGGCCACAAAGTGATGCCAACTCATACACAGAAACCTTGAGGGAAGGTCTTGATGGCCTGAAACAAAAGGAAAGTGATTCAAAGACACAGAAGAATGAAAAGAGACAATGTGAATCCCATAAGAGAAAGGAATGAATGGAGCTGGGGAGTTAGCTCAGTCATCATCCATGTGTTTAGCATAAGTGAGGCCTTGTGTTCTATCTCCAACATCAAAACATGAATCAAAATATAAACTAGAAATTAAATATAGCGTACTGAAAGAAAATTGAAATACCAGGTGTATGAATTTGTGTGTGATGAGGCTAAGGTTATGGCTCAGTAGCAATACTAACCTAGATGTGCTCCATCCTTAGCACTCACACACATGTTGATCTGTTACAATTCAAACTTTCATGAAGGATCAATCAAAGAATTTGCACTTTAATCTGAAGCACCTGATGCTGACACTGACGTGACAAACAGATGTGAGAATGGCTGTTCTACAGCAATGTCTGCCTGAGCATCTAAGAGTGGTTTAGAATGGGTCTAAGTAAGATTTGTTTTCTTCCAGTAGAGAAGGTGACAGAAACAGAGACAACTGCTTTTGAAGAGTTTATTATTCACATTGCCCACAGGATCACACGAAGAAGCGCCAAGGGTCAATAAGAAAGTAAAAAGGGGCAGTAAAAAGCAAAGACTGAAGTCCTCATTGTGGTTTAGCAAGAAGAAGTCAATGGAGCAAGGGAAGCATTATAGAATTGACTAGTTTAGATCATTTCTGTGGACTCTGAGATATTAGTGTGGTCCTTCATGGTCCCTTGTGGCTTAGTGCTGAAATGATTTAGAACAGGGGAAATATTGGCTTCATGTACAAATTAGACAGAGCTGTCTCTTGGGGGTATGAGCTGTGGGCTGGTTGGTTTAAATATGAAAGAAATGCTGTAGGCAAGCTGTTTGCTTTCTCTAGAAACTAGATAGCCCTGTGATGGGATTGGGAATGAAGTCTTTCTGGAATTAGCAGAGCCCAAGGACATCAAAACATAAAATATTTAAAAACATAGAAGAATTTTCTATTTTGTTTTGATTATGGCACTAATCTTTAATTTTCTGATTGTAAATCCTTTCTTGATGATAACTGAATTTAAAGATAATTCATAAAATGAGACTTTAGTTTCAGAAGTCATGTCTAACACTGGAAACTAAGAAACCTTAGCAATTCAAAAATAAATCTTTATGGGTCCAAGAGATGTTTGTTTGGATCAGGGTCACACACTGAACCCAGGCTGGCCTGGAACTCACTCTTATAATCCAGGCTGACCTTGAACTTGTGGCAGTCCTCCTGCTTCAGTTTCCCAAAGAATGAGATTACAGACAGGAACCACCATATTCAGCTTCCAGAAATGCTTTTTCAACCATTAAAAACACAGCACTGGGGCTGTATATATAGCTCAGAGGATAAAGCTTTTGCCTAACAAGGGAAAGGACCTGAGTTTGAAACCCATATCCTATGTAAAAAGCACTAGTTTGAAATGGGAGCAGCCTATAATTCTAGCCCTGGAAAGTAGAGCCTGGGAAATCTCAGAGTAAAAGCAGTAAGGAGGTAGAATAATCTGAGATGATTTCCCAAATCATCCTTAGGCTGTCCACAGGTAAACATACTCAAGTGCATCTTGTGCACACATTCACACAACATGCACTCACACATATTCAACTCCCTTCAAAAGACACATCATTGTTAACTTTGAGAAACACATCATATCAGCATATTAATTATATCAGTGAATTCCTATTAATTTTAAGAAAACAGCTCTTCAGTTGATAAATAGAAAACATTCTACTTACCAAGTAGCCCCTTTCTTTTTTCATCTACTCACAAATCTTTTTATACACTTGCATAACTCAGTGCATATGCACACATGCACATATGTATGTGTGCACAATGTGTGTGTGTGTGTGTGTGTGTACGTGTGTGCATGTGTGTTTACATAAAGGGTCTTAGTAAGATACTCTGATATTCTTTTCAGATGTGGTTATGTAAGTCACTCAATGGATTCCAGAATAGAATCATTTTATCCACGTGCTTGTGCCATGGGACATGGTGTCTTTCATTGTGTCTTTTTTTTTTTTTTAGTTTTTTTTATTATTATTTGTGCATGTGCGTATGTATGTGCGTGCGTGTGTGTGTGCGTGCGTGTGTGTGTGTCTGTGTATGTGTGTGTGTAGAACCACGGACGAATTCGGAAACCACCATGGACCGCCTCCACCTCCTTCTGCCCCGGGATTCACAGGCTCCGCCCTACCAGGACCAGAAGCGCAGGCCGCCCCGCTTCTGCCTGGCGTCTATACGTGGGATCTGGGATCCGAACTCAGGACCTTCCGCCTGCAAGGCGGAGGCTTAACCCCTGAGCCACCTCTCCAGCCCTTTCATTGTGTCTTGATGGCAAGATAAATAGGAGGGAGTCCACTTTTCCTCTCAGGAGGATTTGGCGTACTTGAAGGATAAGAGTAAGATGTCTTTTATCAGTCCAGTATGCATCTTCACTGCTCACAGAGCAGAGGGCTGTTTACAATGTAGCATTGTGCATCAGCTCCTAGGCATTCGAAGTTTCAGAAAAATCCCCGTGCCTTTCAAGTTTGATTCAGATCATTGAAGAAGCTGAAGTTTCTGTGATACTCAAAATCTTTTCTGGGCTGAAATGTATGTAGACTGACCCCCACAGAACCATAATCATGTTTGGAAATTACTTCTGACAGAGGTAGAGTTTTCAGGAGGGACTTAAAAAGCAATCAACGTGTGCTTAGCTGACTATCAGGGAAGCCATGTGCACCCCAGCAAAATGGAGCGATACACAAGGAAACATTCATGGCCCACAAACTGTCCTTTACTAATCTGCGTCATGGAGTTTATTTTTTCTTATTTATTTTTATTTTTTGGCAAACTTGTGGAGTGCCGAGGCATATGTACTCTACCTTCAGCATTTTACATTTCTCCCTTTTCCAACCATTGTTTATGCCTCCTTGCCTGTGTTCTTGACATTCCCTTTCTTCTCTTACTGTTAACCTGAAAAACAATGGGATATTTAACTATATGAGATAAATACTTACTAACATGGGTGAGGAATAAAGGAGCAGCATATCCAGTCTCTGAGCATAACTTCAAAATTGCTATCACTGGGTATGAACTGTCCTTTGGCAATGTCCATGAGGCATTCTGAGCTTCTGAAGATTTTAATTGTTAGCCAAAATACCAGGCAGTAGCCTGCCTGGGGTGACCCTGCAGGGCAGATAAAACTGGAAGGGCTGGCTGTGGTGACAGAACTTGAAAGAAAACGTGGAGGGTCACGGAGGCCACAGGGCTGTATTCCCAGAAGGAAAACATAGAATCAGACTACCACGGGTCATTCAGAAATGAAATGAAGGAAGCTTTTTTTTTTTTTTAACTTTCTTCTCCCTCCCCTGAACACAGCGTACAACAGGAGGAAACAACTAGAGAGTTTACAGATGTGTAGTTCCCTGGCAGAGGAGACAAAAGAACTGAGCTGTGCCAAACTGTATGGCGGGTGCACTACCCCTTAAATAGCTGCTGCATACATGAGCCTGTTTAGTCCTTTCAACGATCCTATCGGCTAGTGATTATTATTATCATTTTATATCATAACTGTCCAAGGTGATACTGTTAGAAAATGGTGGACTCAGATTTACATCAAAGTGTTTGATTGCACAGCCCAAGCGTTTTGCATCCTGGTTGGCTGTTGACCCAGTTTGAAACGCTCTGTAGATTTTGATGTCTGCCTGACCTGCCAGAGATTGTGTTCTTGCATCAACTTGCATATTATCTTGCAGACAAGTTTTGTGTGTGCATGAATGTTTTATTGTTATTATTGTTGTTCTGATTCTGGAGGAAAGTGTCTTTAGAATTTCAAATCATGCATGACTCATTTCCTGATATATGCTGTCACAGTGATTTCTTTTATGAAAATATTGAATGCAGTCACTGGCAATAAGAAAGACTTTCTACTTATGCACTGTAGAATAATGCTTAAGCTAAAAAAAGAAGAAGAAAAGGGTGACCTTATTAACCCAGTTCCTTCCACACAAAATTCCCACAAACTGTGAACATCCCACAGGATTCCACCCACACAGCAAATCCTGGTGCAATACTTTGAACAAAGACATCTAGCTCAATAACATTCCAGGCAGCTATTGAAACCACCTTCAGGGTACAGCACTTTCCTGAGCAGCTCTGTAATTAGGTGGAAAGCTGTAAAAATCTTCTAGTGCACAGGAGGAGAATCTTGAATTTAATGTTGCAGGACCACACGGAGGGAATGTGCACATGGTTTCACTCAAGGACTGAAGCAGATGTAGAGAAATGGCATGCACATGTTGCCACCCACTTGAGGGGCAGCTATGGCAGACATGGGTACCAACATTTCATTCTCTGCTTCAGGGTAACTCTTCTTCATGAGAGGCACCTCTTGATTGAAATGCTCCTTTAGGATGAAATCTCCTTGCCATCCTGACCTAATAGCTTTCTTCGTTGGAAAAAGCAAGCATTCTGGCATTTCAGCACGCCATTGCATGTTGCTGTCATATAGAACCCTGTCAAGTCCCATGTAATTGAAGAAAACTTCCTTCAGGACCTAGGCCACTCCCAATCTCCTGCAGTACATGCTGTCTAAAGCTCCACTGGTATTTCCTATAAAAATTATTTTATTTTTCTAGTTTTGCAAGTATATTGAATACTTATCCATGCTTCCTTCCATCCCCTCTTCCACCCATCCCCCTTCTCCCCTTCCCTTCCTCAATCCATCCCACTTCCTCCCACCCTCATGCCTGTCTGCTTCTATGGATCCCAGGGTTCCCTTTGGTTTGTTTGTCTACTCTTTTTTAAATTTTTCTACTTTTAAAAGCATATCGAATACTTATCCCTGCTTCCCTAAATTGTCTCTCCCTTCCATCCCTCCTCCATCAATCCCACCCTCCTGCCTGCCCATGGACATCTTGAGTGATTTTATTTTATCATATTTTGTTTTATTGAGATAAGGTCTAATGTAGCCCACACTGGTCTCAAAGTCCCAATGTAAGTGAAGATAGTCTTGAACTCCTGATTCTGCTGCCATTACTTCCAGAGTGATGGGATTAAAGTTGTGCATCACCACACATAACTTATAAGTGCTGGAAATTGAACTCAGATCTTCAAGCTTTTTATCAGCAGAGCAGTATCTCCGGATCACTTCTTGAATTCTTGATTATTTTCTTAGGTATATGTAATTGTAGAATAGTCACCAGTGGGAGCTACGTCACACACTTGGTGTATGGCAGGTGTTCAGATAAGGAATTGTGTGCAGTGATTTTTGAAATCATGCTTGATGGTGAGCATTTGGAAGCAGAGATTAATTAAAGGAGGAAAAACAAGAGCAAGTATTTTAAAAAGGCAGATGGCCCTGGATCAAATTGGTTGGGGAATGCCTTAATTTCTTTTCTCTTATTGGTCAGAGGCACTCTTTTGTACAAGAAGAGAAAAATGACAGGATATAGAATTTTCTTTGAAATCAACTACAGTTCCATTCTTGGGAAAAGAGAGACTAGCTTGCACCTCTCTGTGGTTGTTTTGTGTTAGAAAATGAGCAAGTCACCCTTGCATGACAGGAACTCTCCAAGACAGCAAGGTTTCTGGGGCATCCTGTATGGATCTTTGAGGTGAAAAGAGATGTATAGCTGCTACCTCTCCATGGCTCACTTCCAGTTTTTCTCTGTTCTATCAGGTACTGTCTAAAAGTTCTATTGGATGTTAGATCAGCTGTTGAGATCCTCTGTCCAGACTGAGGTTTCTATCTTCATCTGCTCAGAAGATTTCCTCATTGTGATCTTTGTTCTTGGCTCCCTGCCTTCATGTGGACTTCACACAGTAGCACAGAGATTCTTCCTCTTGGTCATCCCTTAGATCTTAGCTTCTGTTGATCTTAGCGCTTTAGTGTTAGAAAGAAACATGTTTGCAGATGAGGGTCATGGAAAGAGATTAAACAACCAATGCTAACAGGCAGTTAGATAGGGAAAATAAATTCTAAGTTCCATGGTGACTGTGGTTTACAATTTATTGTACATCTCAAAAAATAGAACGTTCTCAGTACACAGCATTTCTTCCTGTAACAGTATCATCACAGAAACCATGACCACGGGTCATTGCAAAGTCTGTGAAGGAGAAAAGATCTCCCCAAAATAAGTACAAATCAACATGTTTCTCTAAATCTTGATCTATTTCATGTAATACAAGTAAAAAACAGACAATAATGTACCAAACACTCCCATATGAAAATTATCTTTCATTATTTTAAATACCAGAAAAATATTTATAGATCTGAGGATATCTTAATATTCTTTTTCTAGGACTGTTCTCCTTTGATCATCCTAAATTTGATAAGTATTGTTGCATTTTGTGTTCTTTTTTTATTATTATTTATTCAATTTTGCGTTTGTGGGCGCGCACGTGTGTGTGTCTGTGTGTGTGTAGAACCACGGACGAATTTGGGAACCACCATGGACTGCCTCCACCTCCTCCTTGTTTACTCTGCCCCGGGATTCACAGGCTCCGCCCTACCAGGGCCAGAAGCGCAGGCCGCCCCCGCTTCCGCCTGGCATCTATACGTGGGATCTGGGATCCGAACTCAGGACCTTCCACCTGCAAGGCAGAGGCTTAACCCCTGAGCCACCTCTCCAGCCCCGCATTTTGTGTTCTTATAACTTCATATATTACTTTATTGAATGCTTCATGTCAATTTGATTGAGAATGATCATAACTAATTTCTTAATAGTATAGATATTGTGCAGTTTGATACTTTGGAGAGGTGTTGATGCTGGAGATTAAACCAAGGGCCTTACACATGCTCTTTCTTCCTAACCATGGAATTCTTAAACATTCCTTAACACCAGCCTACAACCTCATCCCTCCAATTTGCTCTTTTATTTAAAAATATTTCATCTTGTTTTGGAAGAGAATTGATTTGCCTATAATAGCTATGTAGTACTCTCTTCCATGATCAAGTTCCAGTTTGAGGGGCATTAACTGATTACTACTTTTTGCAACTACAACAATCCTGTAATCCATACAGCACATGTCTCGTTCAGCACATGCAAAATTTTTCTTTTGGATATCTTACAGTAGAATGGTTAAGTATTTGCATGCTAAACTTTACCAGTAATGAGGAACTACAATTTTTCCAACTTGCATTTCTATTATCAGTGTGTTTTGTGGGGAATCTATCAACACTTGGTATTTTCTGACTTTTATTCCTATTGTTTTGACAGCTATGATACAAAATCTAATTGTTTTAAATTGCATTTTGCTGGTTATATGTGAGGTTGGAACTCTTTTGTATATTTATTAGCTACTAGTATACCTCTTTCTTGAGTTATTAGTTCATATTATTTTGCCTATTTTCCTGACTTTTTTCTCCTTTCAGCAAATAGAAAATACTTATATATTCTGTATATTCTTCATGCAATAGTTATATGAACTGTAAATACATTCTCCCAAGTGATGGTTCAATTTCTAATGTCACTTGTGATGTATTCTTTATGGTGAAGTTAAAATTTTTCATGTAACATGATTTATTAATATTTCCCTTGGTGAGTTGCACTTTTTATGACCTATTCATATATTCTAAATTTTTTCTAACAGTTTTAAAATTCTGATTTTTTTATATTCTGGATCAACCAATTTGAATTTAATTTTTGTCAATGATCCACATGGGGTGGGAATTTATTGTCTTGTACATAAGGTTAATGAAATGTTGTGATAGTACTTATTGACTGGTTTAGAGATTCACCACCAGTTATTTATGAAGTTATTTCTTCATCAATCTTCATGTATTTGTTCTGTTTGGGGACTCTCTATCTGTCCCATCAATCTATTTATTTTCATGCTAGTGTCAGGGGTGTCTTCTCCATTTCTTGAGTCTACTGATTTATCTCTCACAGTAATGGGAAGGCATTATCTCTCAGAATATGCTCTGTGGTATTTTTAAATGAGCTTATCTTCAGTGAGAATTGTCTTCTGTCAACCAACCACTTTCTGATTGTATTTAAGACCTGCTCAACAGGAAGGAGCTCATGCATGGTCACTGTAAATCTAGCTAAGAGCCAGTGGATGGGGAGGTGTCAAGCCCTAGAGGAGAACCACTGTATTTGTTTTAATTAAGTAAGCATGGCAACAAACTATCCTCTAAACAGTTATCTCCAAAGCCATAGATTAGTAGGTCTCAGCATTCACCCAAGATTTCCCCCCCCCATTAGATGGAGGTTAAATATAGATAATAATAGCCAAAGTGCAGACAGTTAGGTGATTTCAGAGTACTCAACCAAGAACAGGGTATCAGAACTTGTCCAGTTGCCCCACTCCAAGGTTTGGGGACCATAGTGGAAGAAGGGATAGAAAAAACGAGAGAAGCAGATTGGAGTACAGACACCACCAAACAATAGCCTCTGATATGAAGCCATTACATCCATGAACTCATCACAACTGTGTTGATCTACACAAGACCTATACAAAATTGAGTCATCAACATTACAACCCCACCGTTCTCTGTTACAGTTGCATTTTGGTGTCAACTTGACAGCTGGCTACTGTTTGGGGTGTAGCTGTGGAGGGTTAATGGTTACAATGGCCCCTGAACAAGTCTGCAGGTACTTGACTGATTGTTGTGGAGAACCCAGCCCACAGTGGGTGACACTTTCCAGTGGTGGACCAGATAATAGGAGGTGCAAGGAAGAGAGACTTGCTCTTCCCTTATCCTGTGTCGACTTGCTGTGGAGTCTACTCTGAAAGCATCGCTCACTTTAGAGCGTTGTGGCCTTCTTTGTTGCTTCTGTTGCTGCCTACATCCTTGGCTGACTCAGAATCTTTTCCACCTCATTGTTGCTATTCCTGCTGCCTTTGGAGCCTGTTCTCTAGGCCTTGCTGCTGTTCGCTGTTTATCAGTGAGGTCGGAGCTCAGCTGTTCTTCACTGGCATCAGAACCCAGCATCTTCAACCCTCCAGAGGAGCAAAGGCTTGAGAACTTCTGGGGATCTTTTGGCTTTGTGGAACATTCTGATCAAGAGTCGGGTAGCTGCAAGCAGCTACTTTGAAGGACAACATTTTTTATTGTTAGTTATATTAATAACTTATTTATATATATTACATTCTATAGATTCTGTTTCTTCAGAGAAGCCTGACTAATACAGAATTCGATACCCAAGAAGTGGGGTGTTGCTGATGACTGGCTGTGTGGATTTTGAACAGCTTTATTGGAGGAACTTTGAAATGTTTGAAGCTTTTGAGCTTATGGTTTATAAATACTGTACTGAAGAGTTCAATAGGCCATTTGGATAATGAAAATGCTGACAGAATTGTGGATTGTTTGGGCCTAGTTTCTGATGAAGGGAGCAAGGACTTTGATGAAGTTGAATTTAAAGATGATGGACTGGTTTGCTTGATAGAAGAGAGCTGTGCTGATGGCCATGAAGCTCTGGATGATGAAAGGGCAGGCAGCAGAATAGATGCTGTTGTTGGGGAAATGAATATCAATGAAGGAAAACCTAGTGACTTGTACTGGGACAGTGGAAAACATGAATACCACCGTATGGCAATTTCGTGGTTTGAAAACCCGATTTCTTCAGGGGACGAAAGCCCAAGTTGAAGCCATTTCTCGCCTTTTGGAAGTTTTGGCTACCTAGAAAAGACGCTTTTCCAGAGTCAGTGCTAAAGTTGGTACAGCTGTAGCTCGAGTGGACCAAGCTATATTTCAACCTCACTTTGCAATCTGGCAGCGTTCCCCAGGTAGTACTGGTTTTGATGTACGATTGAAGGGTTCATGGACAGCAGCAAAAGCTTGGCACCAAGTCACAGGCACAGAGTTCCTGCAAGGGAAGGTGAAGCTTATAGCTGCAAAGAAACCCAGAATACTGTTGGAGATGCCAGAACTATGGGGTGTGCTGAGGAAGGCCTCAAGCTTCTGTCTGGTTCAGAGGAACTCTGCTTCTACAACTTTGAACTGAGAACAGGGACTGGGATTGCTTAGAATCTTTGAGCCACTGCGACTACATGATGAGTAACAGAAGATGGACATTGAAATACAGGATGCAGTAATTGATTTGCTGGACTTGATTCTAATTTAATATTTTCTTATGTTATGATATACTTCTATTTGATGTTTTATCTTATTGAAGTATTTGTCATATTTTGATTTGATAGATTCTTATAGTTAAAAAGCTTGAGACATTTTTAGGCCTTTCTGTTCCCAACATTTTAATAATTGAACTTTTAATGATTGACATTTTAAATTGGATTATAGAAATTTTTAATTTTGGACTTTTAGAATTAATAAAATTAAGTGTATTTATATTTATAAATAAGATAACTTTTAACACCTACAGAGACAAGAATTGAAGGTTACAGTTTAAAAGTGCTACTGTTTTTGCATCAACTTGACAAGGGGTGGAGTGTCATATTTGGGCACAGGTGTCAACTTGACAGTTGAGAGTTTGAGCTCTGGGCACATTTGTAGAGAATTAATGGTTGAGTTAAGCCTAGAGCAAACCTGCAGAAGATTGTCTAGCTGATGGGGAAGGTCCAGCCCATGGTGGGTGGGACTAGGCCCTGGAATAAAATACTGAGAGCTGACTGAGAAAGTTGGCAACCTTTTGTATAGTTGGCCAGACATGCTGGTCTGGCAAGTAAGGATCGTACCTCTCTCAGCCATTACGTAGAGATGGTGTGGCCAGTTCCCCTGGCTCTGGTGTTGGTTCATGCTCTCCCGTCAAGCTAGACAGAGAACTGTAACCAGAAAACCATAAGAGAAAATAAACCCCTTGTTCCCTCAAGTCATTTGATGGTGATTTATCAGCAACAATGCAGGCTGATTGCAACAGTAAATGTTGGCTGAAGGATGGAAACTTTGCTGCTTCAACAACACTGTCCCTGATAACATTGCCTATGTGGCACCAGGTACCCAGGCCTGTGCTAGTGCAGGCAGCCCTTTTTGGTTCCAATGGGCCACACACAGCGAGAACAGAATTTTGAGAAAAAAAATTGTTGAGAAGAAAATTCACAGTGGGAAGAGGGTAAGGAATAATAATATGGGGAGAAAATGACAAAAATTCTTTGTACGAAACCGTCAAAGAAAAAAAAAGAAAAAGAATTGTCTTCTGTAAGAATTATATAGATAGATTACACTATATCTACATTTGTACTTATGACAATTTCTTTATTTGGAGTTTCTATAGATGGTACTAATTGAAAGAATATGGCTTTGAGGTGACAGTTTTGACTCTAGTTCATCAGAAGGTATCACCGTTATTTCAAATTCCCTTTTGTTTCTGACATCCTGAGTTTCATCTCTCAATTTTTAGTTTAGGTATATATTTACATTTTTATATTTTATCATATATGTCTATATGTTTATTGCACCTGAAAGTATGTTCCTTGTAAATCTTTGGTGCATCTCCTGTACTGAACTTTCATTCTTTTGTCCTAAATATCTTGAGATCTTGAGATATATTTCATTTGGTCTCTGAAAATTCATGTTAATGTTCAAGAAAAGGCATAATAATACCTATATGATATAGAACCAACCCAAGGAGCTGGAGGCAGACTGCAATGAACACTTCTGAAAATATTTTGTATTGCATATACTGGAATGCCTTGGCTATTTATCCCTACTAGGAACTTGTGCCTTTCACACTATTCTCATCTGTGTGTGTGTGTGTGTGTGTGTGTGTGTGTGTGTGTGTGTGTACGTATATTCATGCACATGTGCTTGCAAGGTACATGGTTACATATACATGTGGAGGCTAGAGGTCAGCCTCAGGTTGTTCCTCACAAGCCATCCACCCTATTTTGTGAAGTAGAGTCTCTCACTGGGACCTGAAGCTTACTTATTTGGCTAGACAAGCTGGTCAATGAGCCCAAGAATCTGCCTTCCCAGCATACCTGGCTTTTTATATGGGTACTGGGGATGGATTAAGTCCTCATGTCTGCAGAGCAAGCACATTACAAACTGAGTCATCTCCTCTGCCCTCATGCCAAACTTTTGTTTGAGGGTGTGGGAAGGGGATGGGACATGTGCGCCATAGCACTTTTGACAATCAGTTCTTGCTTTTCTCTTTGATGAGGCAGGGCCTCTTTTGCTGTTTCATCCACTATACTGTGTATTCCAGGGTAGCTGGCCTATGAGCTAGCAAATTCTGTCTTCACCTCCCATCTTGCACTATAAGCGCTGGGATTGCAGATGTGTACCACCACATCTATATTTTCATGTGGATTTTAAGGAATCACACTCTTCTGGTCAGGCTTCAGTGGCAAGTACTTTAATCCTCTAAGCATCTCATTGGCCTTCAAGCTTTTGATTTTTCTTTATTTTCACACTCTTTCTGCTATGTAGATTTAACATGGACTATTGCCTTTCTGTTCTCCATATTCTGAAGGTTTTTTTGACAAGTTTATCTAGATTTAGAAAGACAATAACCAAATATTTCTCTCACATGCAGGTCCTAATTTCTATAATGTATATATATATGAGTCCAGGTTTGAGTGGATGTAGGCCATGAAATCAGTAAGATCATGAAAAGAGTAAAAGAGGTGCTGTGGAAGGGTAGGTTGAAGGCATAGGACACATGTGACATGAAAGTAGAATTAGGCTATGGGGAGTTAAAGGGTATAAGAGAAGCGTCAGAGTAATGGGCAGAACATAAGGAGGTAAATGATAAAAATAAATTTTGCTTGAAAATAGCACAGTGAAAACTAATACTGTATATGTTGATTTAAAAATTTAAAATAATTCTTTCATTCTAAACAGTTCCTTAGTAATCATTTTCATTGCTGGTATGAATGTAAACTAATACAACCACTTTGGAGATCAGGTTCTTCAGAAAGCTAAAAACAGAATTACTATATGACCCAGTTGGAGCATTCTCCAAATACTCTACATCTTATTACAAAGATGCTTGCTCATCCATGTTCATTGCAGCTTTATTCACAATAGTAAGAAAATGGAATCAGCCAACATGCCCATCAACAGAGGAATGGGTAATGAAAATGTGGTACATATGCACAATGGAATACTATTCAGTCATCAGGAAGGATGAAATTATAGAATTTGCTGGTAAATGGATGGCACTGGAAAATATAACATTGAGGTAGGTATCTTTGACAATAAAAGATGAATGCAGCATATTTGCTCTTATATACAGATGCTAGCATTGATCTTCTGACTGAAGGAGTTGGAAAAGGCAGTTCACAAGGCAAGAATAACTGAATTTTTAGCTAGGAAGATGACACACCAAAATGTTTTATTAAAAATGACTGTTATATACCCATAGATAGGAAAAGCACTCAGCACTCACCCTAGAGGCCTCCTTCTACAACAGAAAGAGTTTATTGCTGAAAATCACAACTTGCCAAAATACACAAAATAAATGAGGATTGTTTGTTCCTAAACAGAACATATATACCTCACCACTCCTATACCGGGACTCAGGGAACATTGCCGAAGAGCGAGTGGTAAGATTGTAAAAACCTGACGTAAGACAGTAATAGGCCAGACATTATCTCCTGGACATGACAGAGTGATATACAAGACTTCATGGCAGATACATATACTTACACGAGAAATGTGTGGAATTTGTCTCAATATCTCACCATGAAAGCAGAAAGATCTCAAGAAGATCTGTACCCTCTCTGAGAGACAAATGAGGACTGAAGTTGACGGGGATGCAAAGGAGGATGCTTTCCTCAGTGGTGCATCCACTGATCTATGATACTTGCTGGAGCATGAAGCATGTCAGCCATATGTCATCAAAGACAAACTAGATGAAACACAGTGGCCTGCACAGTGAAAGATGTGAAAATAGGAGGGAGTCTGGCAGGGGAAATGAAAGATTGTGATGGGAAAAGGAGGGAGGGATGAGACTTGGAAATGTGGAGAAAATTGAAAATATTATGAATTCACTATATCCATGCATGTGACTGAAAAAAAAAATAAAAGAGATTGTTAAAAAAAAAAGTAAGGTTCAGGGGTGTGTCAGCCATGTGCTAAATACAGTCTTTATTGATAAGTAAGTTATGTAAATTTACAGCTATATAAAGTACCAATTGTTCCAAAAAAGAATCATAAAATATTTAATCTTTTATTTGGTTTCTATTACTTAAGATAAGATTTTTGAGATTTTGCATCTGCATTGTTATATGTATCAATAATTATTTTAGTCTCTTTCATTACTGAGTTGTAAAACCATTGTATGAATGTCTTATATTTTATTTATCCAATCATCAGTTGATGGACAGTTTTAGTCTGCCATGGATAATGTTATTATGAATGTTCATATACAAATACACATGGGCATGTTTTTTCATTATTCTTGGGTAGATACTGAAACTGGAAAGACTGGATTGTACAGTAATTCTATACTTATTTTTTTATTTTTCTGCTAATACAAATATAATAGGAACCCCTGTCCCCTCCCTCCCTCCACCCCTCCATGGTCCTCCCTGTTCCCTCCCCGTTTTGCCCCTTCCTTTCCCCCCTCCATCCCTTTTCCCCAGTGCCCCCTCCCCCCATCTCTGAAGCATCCTTTAATGAGTATATCAAACTTTCCTCTGGGTCCTCCTCTCTGAAGAGGTGTAAGGACTCAGTGGCAATTCCTAGAACGCTTTCTTGTGTTCCCCTTAAGTAGAGGAACACTATTGTGACTGTTAATCCCTTGCTTCTAAAGATCTTAGTGCCTTTAGTCCATGCTAGAATTTGAGGGGTCAATGATATGTTGGTCATTGCGCAGATCATGCAGAGTCCTGTTACAATTGCTTCAGCCCTAACTCGTGTGGAGAATCTTGCATATCATGACTCCTCCCAGCCTTGTGCTCTTACAATCTTACCGCCCCTCTTCTGCAAATTTCCCTGAGCTTCAGGATGGGGAGAGATTAGGCAAGCCTGATTCCAGGTGGTTGATATAGAGTCTCTGATGTTCTGAATTATGGTTTGTTGATGATTTTTTTTTCAGTTTTGCAGCTCCTGCAATGCCCTTGGTTCCATCCTGATGGGTATTGGATGTCACCCCCTGGCCAGGGATAAAAACCTGTTAAATTAGAGACTTGTTATAAGAGTCTATTCAAAGGTAGATGGAATAGAAGTAGGAGACCGTGGTGAGAGAGGAGTCAATCACCCATTTGCAAAAATGGTTACTTTCTATCTGGCAGCCTATATGCCCTCCCCTTCTAGTAAGATCATACCCCATCAGTTGGAAATGATCAAGAAGGAAAGTCTGTAAACTTAATCAGATGTCTCATTACTTAGTTGCAGTCCTTGATGGTGGCCTATTTTCTCTGCTGTAACATGGTCCCCTCTGTTTCTGGTGGGGCCCTCCTTCCCCGTCCCTCCTGTTTATAATCTGTACAATCACTGTAGGTATTACAGCGATTTGTCTTTGAGTGTCTCTACGTGGGTTTGGTACTAGGATCCACCTATTAGGGAGTACATATTGCACTTAATTTTCTGTGTCTGGGATACTTCGCTCAATATAATTGTTTCTAATTCCATCCATTTTCCGGCAGGTTGCATTAATTCATCATTTTTGATGGCTGAGTAGTATTCCATTGTATAAATATACCACATTTTCCTTATCCACTCGTCAACTGTTGGACATTTGGGCTGATTCCATGACTTTGCTATTGTAAACAGTGCTGCTATGAACATGGTCGTGCTTGTGCTATTGAGGTGAGTTTTTGCTATATGGGGGTTTATTCCCAAAAGTGGAAATGCAGGGTCATATGGCATTTCAATCTTTAACTTCTTTAAGAATCTCCAGATTGCTCACCAGAGTGGCTGTATGAGCCTGCATTCCCACCAGCAATGTAGGAGAGTTCCCCTCTCTCCACATCCTCTCCAGCATTTGTTGTTGTTTGTATTGTGAATTTTTGCCATCCTGACAGGGGTGAGATGATATCTCAGGGAGTTGCCAAATTGCTTTCCAAAGTAGTTGTTCCATTTTATATTCTCATCAGTTATGTGCACACTTGCCAATACTTTGTGTGCTGTGTGCTGTGTGTGTGTGTGTGTGTGTGTATGCTCATGTGTGAGTGCAGGTATACATGTGCTGAAACAAATGTGTGAAAATGAGAGGATAATCTCTGGTGTAGGCTCTTACCTTCCACTTTTTTAAAGATAGGATCTATTTGTTTTTCACCACTGCATAGTATGCACTACTATGTTCAGATACCAGAAAAATCATCTAACACATTGCACAGAACATTTCCCTTTTGTTAAGCTTGTATGACTGTGTGTTCAATTAGCAAAAGAAAAGAAAAATAAATAAAGAAAAAAAGTTTAAGATGCAAACTGAAATTTGTAACAATTTTATCCAGGACTGCAAATCCAGTAGCCATAGGTAAAATTGAGAGACTTGAATTCCTTGGAGGACAGAAAACTTGGGGCAGAGTAATTTACAAGGGACCTTTAAAAATGGAGTACAAATTAATACAGGGCTATAAAGCCTACAGCCATAACCCTTAATTCACAAGACAAGAAGGGATGTCTATCCATGTTGTCTAGTAAAGTGTGGCATGAGTCCTTGGCAATTTGGGAGGATAATATTTACCATGTTAGTTGAGCAAGTTAGATAGGAACTAAGATTTAAAAAGTTATTGTGAAGATGGTAAATGTAGTGATTGGGGGATTGGAATTAATTGTATATTGCTGTGTTGTTGTGGGCTTTATTATAAAGAGACCTATATTTTTGATTAATGGAGACAATATTTAGTATTTTACAGCATTTTCTTTGGCATCAAACACATTTGTACACACCAGGATATCAGAAAGAATTCCTCGCTCATTTTTCCTGAAATTAGAAACATAATGATGTTTTTGCTCAGCACATCTGACAATCACATTCATGGAGATCTATTTGTGTGTGTGTGTGTGTGTCTGTGTGTGTGTGTGTGTGTGTGTGTGTGTGTGTGTGTGTGTGTGTGTGTCTGTGTGTAGAAAGAGAGAGACCAGAGAAATATCTCAGCTTTTGTTTTTTCAGGAATCTTTAATCTTTTGAAATGGAGTCTTTGACTTGCCTTGTACTCAACATGTAAGTTAGGCTGGCTGACCAGTGAGCCCCAAGGATCTTCCTGTCCTTGCCTCCCCAGTGTTGGGAGCATAAACAAGTAGTGTTGTACTACCATTACCAATCTTTGTGTGTGTGTGTATGTGTGTTTGTGTGTGTGTGTGTGTGTGTGTGTGTGTGTGTGTGTGTGTGTGTGTGTACCAGAGAGCACTTGAGTTTGTATACCTATGAAGGCCCAAGGGCGACATCTGGAATCGCCCTGGATTTCTCTTCAATCTTATTTCTTTACTCGAGTTTCACATGCTCTACCTTCTAGGAGCAGAATTATAGGTCACCACCATATTTACCATTTTTTATGTGGGATCTGGGGATCTGAACTCAGGTCCTTTTGTTTGTGAGGCAAAGGTTTTAACCACTCAGCCATCTCCCTAACCTTACCACCAGCTTTTCTTTTTTTTTTACTCAAGTTCAGGGGATCAAACTGAGGCCCTCATGCCTGCAAGGCAAGCTTTAACAACTAAACCATCTTTCCAATCCTGGAGATCTATTTTTACCTCCAGTTCATAAATAAGATACAGTAAGCTGGGGGGAGGCATTTATATTCAACCAATTTATAAATTCTAAGGGCCTGGAGTGGATAAGGACTGCTTTCTTCAAGAGGGTGAGGATAGTATCCTGCATTAAAGATAAAGTACTAAGGTATCCTCTTTGCTTTACATAGACCTACAGCTTCCCCTAAGATGATTGATTCTTTCAGTTTCCTCTGGTTCTTTTCTTACTCCTTCCAAGAATGAAGTGGGTAAACATTGAAGAATGAACAGGGGAAATATTTATTTGATAGATGGGACTAATATTTTGAATGGGAAAACAGGTCACCAGGTGGAAGTGACAAACAGTGGAACAGAGAGATCTGAATTCCTGGTAGCCGTAGAACTAACCAAGAGCTTGCTGCATATCTAATAGCTCCAGAATGCGTCACATCTCAGAGAAGTGTCATGACTCTGAGAAGTTTTATGGCTCTATGCCCTCAACTAGGCCTTCAGAAAGGTCAAAAGCAACAGGTTTTTGGAAATAGGTATAGTATCTAGTCTCCAGAGCAGGAATAAATTCCGCAGTCTTGGATGATGAGGCAGGATGGACCGACCTTTACCTATAGTCACAGGTCTTAATGGTTGGAGCAGCAAGGGCCCCTTGTTCCTCTGTTTGAGACAGAAATCTCAGGATTGACTAATCTCAGCAGAGTCTGTCTCCTATGAGTTTTGACAGAAGGACCTGTCTTCCATTCTTCTTTCAACGAGCATATCCTTTGGAAACCAACCTCTGAGCTTGAGCTGGGAGCTGGTCTGACTCTAAACTGAGGAGAAAGTCCTTTATTTAGACTTAGGTGGGTCCTGAATGGCTGAATCTCTACATGCAAACAAAGTATTAAATAAGAACTAATCAAAAATGAGCAAATTAACACAACAGGGTTAAGTGTATGCAGGCAAATCAGGTATTAAATAAAAACCAATCAGGAGACAGAAGGCTAACATAAAGGAGCTAGGTGTATTCATGCAAAGGATGCATCAACGAGGGCCAATAAGCACTGAACAGTCAAAACTGAGTGTTTGCATATAAATGGGGCATCAAATAAGAACCGATCAGGAGAGAACAGTCAAAGTTAGGTGTGTATATTCAAAAGAGGCATCAAATAGAGACTAGTTAGAAAACAGCATTCAAACTTGGGTGAAAAAGAAAAGCCCACCAAAACCTGAGTTAGTCACCAAAGTAATTTTCTGCTTTGTTCCTGTTCCTCTGGGCTCCTTTCTTCCCTAATGGTGCAACCTCATGGCGTTTTATCCTATTTTTCTTTATGATGATCTTGGCTCTTTGACAATTTTATACATTTGTCTTCCCCCATCTCCATCACCTCCTCCAAATCCCTCTTCCTTCAAGTCTTGCTCCCATCATCAAATCCTTTTGTTTTGTGTTGTGGTCTTTTAGTGTTCTTTCCCAGCCCCTACAGCAGCTGCGCAAAAGCTGCCTGTTCTACTCAGTGGTTCTTGCAGTTGGTTCGCAAACACTTCCTGTTGCTATTGTGATGCAGATTGTACTCACACTGCCTAATCCTGGTGTGATTGTTCTCTTCAGTTTCCAGTTTCCATTCAGCCTCTGTTTTTCACATTTTATTCCCAGCTGTCACTTTAATGACAGCCAGGGACTCATCCTGCCTCTATCACTACCAGGACTCTATTGAAGTCAGGGACAGGGTTTGTGTGGGCCAGTTTGAGATTGAAGGTTAGGTCAGATAGGTGACATGAGAGTGAAAGTGGAGGGGAACTTGTAAAACTGGTTGGGACTGCTATTTTTAAAGGGGTTTAAGAAGATGAAGAGGAAGAGAAAGAAAAAGAGAGAGACAGAAGAGAAAGAGAAAAATACTTAGTGAAACTGTAAAACTATACAAGCTATAGCATCCCATTATCTTGACAAATTTTCAGATCATTTCAAACCCTTTGAGAGGGGTCATGTGCTGCTGTTACTCATTTACAGGAGCACAGGAAGCCTCTAATTCATGTAAGTATGCAATGAATACTTAGAATCTTTGAATCTTTTCGTCACTTTGCCTAATGCCATTAATATTATACTCCGGAAGTTCTCTTTGTCATTTTTGACATTGGCATTCAAAGGAAACTCTAAAACCTATTACAAATATAATACGCCTCATTTTTCTTACTTCTTGAGGTGCCTGTTTCTCTATTCTGAAATTGGTATACATTTTTTAATCAACCTATTAACTTAATGAGGTAGTGTTCCATCTTTCTTTTGAAAACCTGTTATTAAATTAAGGCTGTATCTTATAATCCATGAAGTCTTAGAATAGAAGAGACAGTGAAAAGTTACGAGCATGAACTCTGGCCAGATAGAACTACATTTGAATTCTCCATCAATTACTGACTCTATGACCTTCGGCCAGACATTTATTTTTTTAAGCTTCACCGTCTTCATTGGAAAAATGGGGATAATAAGACTGACTCTAAAGGGTTTTGAGAATTAAATGACATAATGTTCATGAGATAGGAGTGAAAGCTCAATTAATATAAGCTATTATCATGATATACTCATTTCTTTCTTTCTTTTTCAGCTTTTGAGAGAAAGTATTATCTGGCTTATTCTCCAGAAATCAGGCTCAGGGAAGATCCATTGGACCACTAGTATATATTGAGGGAACTCAGAGGAAAGTTACAGATTATGATATGATCTCTGCCATGTGCAATGTATAACCTAGTTGATGACAAGGATAAACTGAAAGAATTATTCAGAGACTATACTCTTTTATAATTATTAAATAATTTAGTATCTAATGATGCCAATCAGGTCATAGCGACTTAATGCTCCTTGTGGAAAAAAAGGTCATTTAACATATGAGAAGAAGATAGATTTTAGAGCCAGACCAAGACTTAAATCCCAACTATACTGCTGACTAGCTATGTAACTTAGGAAATGTTAACCAACTGCTCTAAGCCTTGGTCCTCTTGATTAAATTCAGGTTCCTATACCTGTGTTGTCTATGGGAAGTAGAATCAAAGCCCATGGCCTCTAGCAGATATATGAGGCAATAGTGACTATTTGAAAGATCTTTGTTACTTTCATAGCACCTATCTCAGCAATCTGTACAGAAACAGACAATTAGCAAAATGATTACTGAGCTGAAAATTTGCATTTGTTCTATATTCTCTTCTTTGGGATTTTTCATTGACTGATATCCTATGTAGCCTTTGTAGTGACCATCTAGATGAAATAAACCAATGGACATATATTTTAGAATCCACTGAAAATCTGGAAAAGGTTTATGAATTCAAATTAACTGAAAGATCATTGTTTTCACTGTCTTACTGATGAATATTCTAGCAGATTATTCTAGTAGGAAATCATATAAATTTTCTGCTTGATCCTTACTGTGTTGTATGTATATTATCTTTTGCCAAATACTCCAACTAGGCAAGTATTTTTGCTTTCCATACTAGATGTTCTCGACAAAAAACAAAATTACAAAGTTAATCAGTGAGTTTTCTCATTAAGCAGATCACCTCTGATTACTTTGTCAGAGAAATACTTGATGAATCAAGAAGAGCTTCTCTGGGAACTAAAAAAATGTCCTATGCTTAACCTTGCATTAAGTAGAGGCAGGAAGACTTTCTTAATTCATGTCACGAAAATGTCTTAGTTCCCACAGTGTATTCAGAATCGTACTACATGACACAGGGCAAAGAAGACCAATAAGGATGATTCCGTATTTTTATAAAAGTACAAGTGAGGCACAAAAATAACTATGACGTAAATTAGAAAATCACATTGCTAGGAAAGTAGAACATGCTTTGAGCCGTTGGAGAAATTAATTACTGTTAGAGAACCCAGAAAAACTCCAGGTAGAAACAGAAGTGAGTTTTTATTTCTATTATAGACAGATCTCCTAAAGTTCTATGATTTTGGGGATGTAGAAAGTCTTACTAAATTTTATTTTTCTTTCTTTCTTTTTTTCTTTTTCTTCCTTTCTTTTTCTCTTTCTTTTTCTTTCTTTCTCTTTCTCTCTCTCCTTCCCTCGCTTCCTTTCTTTCTTCCTTTCTTTTTCTTTGTCATTCTCTCTTTCTCTCTTTTTCATTTGTTTTGTTGAGATAGGAACTCATATAATTCAGGTTCCCTCAAACTTGCTATGTAGTGGAAGATGATCCTGAGATCTTATTCCTCCTGCCTCCACCTCTCAAGTTTTAGGACTAGAGATGTGCCCTGCCTCACAGGCATTTAGGAGTACCATGTTATGCTTTGGCTGTTTATTCCTGGCAACCAATTTTCCTCATGAGAATATCAGATTTATTAATAAAACGAATCTCTAAAAGAAAATACAAATACCTATTGTTTTTAAGTATGAATATTTATGAAATAGGTAAAACTAAACATGTCTGAAATCCACATTTTAAAGCTTCCTTTGGAGGATATTTTTCTGGGCATAGGTAAGTTAAGACTTCTTAAAATAAATGTGTAATGAATTTTGGATTTAAGACTCTTCTTATCGCCAGGTGAAACTTTTTCTAGTAGGCATAAGCACTGATAATTAGGGTCATCTATCTCAATTTTTTTCTCTGCTGTTTTGCTGTGAACAAATGCTTTTAAAACCTCTGAAAAGCAAATGCTAGTGGGAGGCAGTTTCCATGGTGATTTTTCAGAGTTTGTATTGTTGTTTTTAGACATCATTAATATGGGGGCTGCTTTACTCGTTGCTTGTTACATATCTTGTTCATGGTACGAAAGGTCTAAGGGCAGAAGGTAAGGAGGCTGTCGTAGTCTAATAACTGGGGAGTCCTGTGATGTTCATTTTGAATCATTGTCTCTGGTTGATATGTCTAATCATATCTTTGATGTTGGTTTTGGTCCTGAGTTGTCACACAACTTAGATACCCAGACAAGTATACCAAGAGAAATACAAAGGCAGCATGCATGGATTTGGTTGGGGAAGGGTACTATCATCACAAGTAAGTGAAAGTTGATGATGTTTCTTAATAAAGCAGAAAACAAATTGCTTCTTTTCCAGACAAATTACTTTCTGCTCCAATTAAAGCTATTTTTTAAAAGATAGAGTCTCATTCTATAGCTCAGACTGGCATTAAACTCACTACATAATCCAGAAAATAAATTTAATGTTTAATATGAGAAGACAAGGAGGAATGCATTGCTCCTTCAAAGTTAAATTCAGACTCATCGCCCTTTACCATTGTAGAGGGCATATTTCTAATACTTTAGTATGAAGAGTGTGAGAGGTTGCATGCTATACAATATTTATAAAGAATTTCTTCACATTTTCACAGGGTCTTCCAGATAATAGGTCCTATGGCATTTAAATTTCCTTCCATATTTCCTCAATATATCTGGCAACTGGTATAGTAAAGAATGTAACCTTGTCTAAGTAGAGATCTGAAATGTGTCCCAACTTCTGTGACTCTCTAAACCCCTAGAATATTCTGTCTGATAAAATTCCTTTTGTTTGATTGAGCTATACCATTCCTGCACATTTACCCAAAGAACTCCAAGTCAACACATAACAGAGGTACTTGCACGTCCATGGATGTCTAACCACAGAGAAATAGGGAAAATGTGGTATGTATATAAACAATGGAACTTACTTTGGCCATGAGAAGGAGCAAAGTTACATTGTTTTTAAGAAAATGGATGCAATTGGAGATAATCATATTAAGCAAATGAAGGAATTTCAGAAACACAAATATTACAGATTTTTCTTGTTTGTGATTCTTAGTTTACCAAAGTATATAAAATCATTTATGTATATATGACATGAAAATAGAATAAAATTGTCTAGGGGATCAAAGGGACTAATAAGCATGGGGAGAAAGGGAGGGTGAGAGAATATGGGGGAATATGCTCAGTGTACTATATGTATATATACTTCTCCAAAAAAATGTTCTAGAGGCTGAGGAAATAGCTCAGTGAATAGAGTGCTTATAACACAAGAAGCTGAGCCAAATCCCTAGAACCCAAAAAAAAAAAAAAAGGTCAGAAACCTTTGGGTCTAAAGCTGGATTAGTGAAGGGAAATGCACATATCAGTGGGGTAGCCTGAAGAGAGGTAACTTGATATACCACGGAGACATGAGCACCCACAGGAATAGACAGGTCAGAATGAACCCTGGGGTCCATAGAAGCACACAGGTGGAAAAATGGGAGGGAGTGGGAGAGAATGGTGAAGGGAAGGGAGAAGATGGAGGTGAGGGGAGGGAGAGACAGGGAAGCTGGGATGAATACCCAATATGCTTGTAAAAATAGAGAAAAACAATAAATAAAAAGGTCAGATTTGGTGGCACACATTTGAAGTCCCAGTCTCAGTGTTGGGAAAGCCGAGATAGGCAGAGTCCTATGGTTTGCTGGCCACCCAGCTCAGCTTACTTGGCAAATTGTAGATAAGGAAGAGAGCCTCATGAAATAAATAAATAAATAAATAAATAAATAAATAGGACATTTGCTGAGGAACAGTAGTCAAGGTCATCTTCTAGCCTCTACACACATGTGTACCCACCCATACATGAGTGCACATGCATATATAGAGAACAAATAAAAATTTTGAAAAAAATTTCCTTCTGTAACTATATGCAATGAATACATGCAATGGCATTAGAAAAAAAGCAAGTAGAGTTGAGAGAGTACATGGCATTATTTTTGCAAATGTTTGTTTACCCAGAATTTGTGGGGATTATTCTGGACAATCATATGCTGTGATTTATCCTGGGAGCTTTAAGTCACATTATTAGATTACTATCTAAAGCCTATAGTTGTTCATCTGACTGAGTTCCATTAAAAATTCTGGACACCAAGGGGCAGATGCATATGTGTGGCTCTTTGTTGTGTTATTGCCAGGCACTGTTGTCAGAAATGCACTGCTGTCTAGAGCAAGTGGAGGCTTTGTGTATGACACTTATATGGGCCTGTCTTCTTCATCTCTTTCCTTGGTTGACCTTAATTGGTATCCTTTTTTTAATCACAACTGCAACACTTTCAAGGAGTAGTACTGTATGTACTTGTATCCAATCTTTAAATGCTAGGGTGGTCTCTGGAACCCCTAAACTTGCAACACATATCACAAATGTGCATGTTCTCAGGAACTGTTCCTTAACTTTGCTCAACTTTAGCTAAGATCACTCAACCATGGATACATTGCTTAGGTCCCCTCTTGGCACAGATTGGAATAGATTTTGACACTCTGTGCAGAATGCTCCTGAAAAATGCTGTAGGAACAACCCCTGTGAGATGGCATGGGAAGCAAGATTGGAAGAAGGAACTGATTCAGTCATCAAAGGAGATTGTAGCCCACAGCGGTCACTGGAACTCAGATGACCCTTACGTGTTACCATTAATTGAAGCAGATAGACTGGACATTTTGTGAACCCTCTCCCTTCCATCCCCAACCAACATTTTATGTGGTTTATATCTGGGGAATGTATAATCTTTGAGAAAGAAGCAGCTATCAGCTAAGGTGAGGGCCTGGGGAGTAACACAGCTGTGAATCAGGAGCAGCCAATGTTCACAGTAGCTAGAAAAATTAGTGCCTCCAGCAGGGAGGATCTGGATGAGATACCAGATCATCTACAGCACCTCCCTTTTTAATTTTCTACTGTCAGGGCCACAGCCAATTTAACTGGCTTTAACTTTGTGAGATGAAGAACATAAAACATGGTATATGTGAGTGTCTTATTTGGAAAACCTCGTGTAAAATTATATGTCCTTAAAAAATGAAATACTCGAGGAAAGACTCAATTTGCCTCCATCCTTAGCTGGCAGACAGAAATGAGATGATGGAAATACACAGAGCAAGGATAGAGAAGCTGAAAGTGAAAGTGATAAACTCAAAATTCCTCTTGGAGAGTTGTCATAAATGAATATAAGACACCACTGAAACTGTCATGTGTGTTTATGGAGAAAGATGTCCAGAATTTCAGAAAAGTTTAAATGTAACAGATACTGCTTATGCCTTAACACCTCTTTGCCCATGCTGTTCTCTCCATGCATCTCCAGTATCTTTCTGTTATCTGAGTATTCTCACTAGTGTTTGAAAAGTCCAGGCGCCAATTAGAAACAGGTGTCAACTTGTCAACTGAGGGCCAAATCTTTAGACACACCTGTGAAAAATTATTTAGCTAAGGCAAGCCCTGAGCAATCCCAAGGGAAACCACAACTGATGTTGTAGTGGGAATATCCAACCATGGTGAATGGACCCAGGGTCTATATCCCCTGGTAGCTAAATAGGACTGAAAAAACTTGTTCAGTGTTTTGACAGACTTAGGCATGTGGGCATGTAGGCAAGTGAGAAAGTTTATCTCTTAACGGGTCTGCTCTTTGTGCAGATATGATGGGATTTGTTCCCTTGGCTCCGATATGGATGAGGAGGTGGACACTCCTGCCATATTCTATGTTGTCTCACTGCACTGTGGGATCTCGATTGATCACTAGGATCTGAAGTGTCCTCTAAAAACCCATATGTTAAAGGCTGCTCACCAGCCTGTGACACTCTTGGAAAAAGATTGGCCCTTTAAGTGTTATGGCCTCCTTAGAGGAAATTCAATCACTGGGGGCCCTTCCTGTACCTCTCTGCCTCCTGCTCACCATATGATAAATATCTTTGCTCTGCCATGTGCAAACGTACCATGTGTGATGTTCTGCCTCACCAAAAGGCCCAAAAGCAACAGAACCAATTGACTGGACAAAACCCTTCTAAAACCGTGAGCCACAAAAGCATGTCCTCTGATTAAGATTCTATCAGACATTTTGTCACGGTGAAGCAAAACTGACAACAAACTTCCCAAATAAGTCACCTGTACTTAAATACTTGATTCAAAGTTGGCTTTGAGTGTTCTTAGGGTGAAATGCAGTGCAAAATATCAAGTGAATGGCAATTTCATGGCAGAAACCCAATGGATTCTTGATGCTATTAAGTTCAGTAGTACTCTCACTACTCAGCCATCAAAAATGATGAATTACTGGAATTTGTCAGGAAATGGATGTTATTAGAAACAATTATGTTAAGTGAAGTATCCCAGACCCAAAAAATTAAGCGCCGTATGTACTCCCTAATAGGTGGCTCCTAGTACCAAACCCACCCAGCCCACCTAGAGACACTCAAAGATAAATCTCTGTAATACAGTAATTGCACGGATTATGAACAGGAGGGATGGGGTAGGAGGGCCACACCAGATACAAGGGGAGAGGGGACCATGTTACAGCAGAGAAAATAAGCCTCCATCAAGGACTGCAAGTAAGTAACAAGACATCTAGTTAAGTTCACAGACTTTCCTTCCTGATCATTTACAATTGAGGGGGTATGATCTCACCAGAAGGGGAGGGCGTATAATCTGGCAGATAAAAAGTAACCATTTTGCAAATGGGTGATTGACCCCTCCTTCACGATGGTTTCCTACTTTTATTACATCTACCTTTGAATATACTCTTATAACAAGACTCTAGTTCAACAGCTTTTTATCTCTGGCCAGGGGGTGAAATGCAATACCCATCAGGATGGAGTGAAGGGCATTGCAGGAGCAGCAAAACTGCAAAAGAAAATCAACGAACCATAATCCAGAACTTCAGAGACTCTATATCAACCACCTAGAACTAGGCCAGCCTAATCTCTCCCCATCCTGAAGCGCATGGAAATTTGTGGAAGAGGGGGGTGGTAAGATTGTAAGAGCACAAGGATGGGAGGAGCAATGATATGCAAGATACTCCACACAAGTTAGGGCCGAAGCAATCATAATTGGACTTTGCATGCCCTGTGCAGTGTCCCACACACTATTGACCCCATAAAGTCTAGCATCTGCTAAAGGCACCAAGATCCTTGGAGGCAAGGAATTGACAGCCATAGTAGTGTTCCTATGCTTAAGGGGAACACGGGAAAGGGTTCAGGGAAATGCCACTGAGTCCTTGTACGTCATCGGAGAGGAGGACCCAGAGGAGAGTTTGGCATGCACATTAAAGGATTCTCCGGGGATTGGGAGGAAGGCACTGGGGGATGGGGAGGGAGGGATGAGGGGAGGGGGAACAGGGGGTTTCGGGGGGAGGAGGAGGGAGGGAGGGAACCGGTGTACCTATTAAGTTTGTATGAGCGGAAATAATAATAAAAAATGTAAAAAAAAGTAAAATTTAAGATAATAATAAAAAAAAGTTCAGTAGTACTCTCATCACCCTCCAGCAAAACATCTCTCTTATCTCCATAACACATATATAATAAGGTTCCTACAATTTAGCAAGGCATATGAGATGCTTTATCATCTGTTCAAGATATCCCTCACCTTAAAACAGTCTTGCCACACTACATATCTTTCATGTCTCCTTTAATATATTTCTTCTCAATCCTGAAATTTGTTTATTTTCCTCTGTTTCTTCAGAGAAACTCTTAATCAGATTTCAAAACCCAGCTCCGACACCAACCATCTTGTTATATAGTTCCTCAATATCTCACTTCATAACACCTTACTTTTTTTTTTTTGAGGTGTCCAAGTTTTTTTTTATTAAAAATTTAATTATACATTTTAAAATTTTTTACCAGTTCCCTCCCTCCCCCCTCCTCCCCCTCCCCTTCCCCCAGTGCCTCCCCCCTAATTCCCAGAGAGTCCTTTATTGTGTACGCCTAACTCTCCACTGGGTCCTCCTCTCCGATGACATATAAGGACCCAGTGGCATTTCCATAAGCCCTTTCTCTTGTTCACCTTAAGCATAAGATCACTACTATGGCTGTCAATCCCTTGCCTCCAGGGGTCTTGGTGCCCTTAACAGATGCTAGACTTTATGAGGGCAACAGTGCGCTGGACATTGCGCAGGGCATGCAAAGTCCCATTATGATTGCTTTGGCCCCAACTATTGTTGAGAATCTTGCAAATCGTTGCTCCTCCCATCCTTTTGCTCTTACAATCTTACCGCCCCCTCCTCCGCAAATGTCCCTGAGCTCCAGTATGGGGAGAGATTAGGCTGTCCTAGTTCTATGTGATTGATATAGAGTCTCTGAAGTTCTGGATTGTGGTTTGTTGATTTTCTTTTGCAGTTTTGCTGCTCCTGCAATTCCCTTCACTCCATTCTGCTGGGCACTGTATGTCACCCCCTGGCCAGAGACAAAAAGATGTTAAACTGGAGTCTTGTTGTAATAGCACATTCAAGGGTAGATGTAATAAGAGTAGGAAACCTCACTGAGGGAGGGGTCCATCACCCATTTGCAAAATGATTACTTTTTATCTGCTAGACTATATGCCCTCCCCTTCTGGTGAGATCAGGAAAGAACGTCTGTGAACTTAACCAGGTTTCTCATTACTTACTTGCAGACCTTGATGGAGGCCTATTTTCTTTGCTGTAACATGGTCTCTTCTCTCCTTGTTTCTGGTGTGGCCCTCCTAACCCATCTCTCTTGTTCATAATCCTTGCAATTACTGTGTTACATAGGTTTACTTTTGAGTGTCTCAATGTGGGCTGGGTGAGTTTGGTACTAGGAGCCACCTATTAGGGAGTACATACGGCGCTTAATTTTCTGGGTCTGGGATACTTCACTTAATATAATTCTTTCTAATGACATCCATTTCCCAGCAAATTCCAGTAATTCATCATTTTTGATGGCTGAGTAGTACTCCATTGTATAGATGTACCACAGTTTCCTTATCCACTCGTCAACTATTGGACATTTAGGTTGATTCCATGACTTTGCTATTGTAAACAGTGCTGCTATGAACATGGTCGAGCTTGTGCTATCGAGGTGAACCTCTGCTGCATGGGGGGGTTATTCCCAAAAGTGGGATAGCAGGGTCATATGGCATTTCAATCTTTAATTTCTTTAAGAATCTCCAGACGGCTCGCCAGAGTGGCTGTATGAGCCTGCATTCCCACCAACAATGTAGGAGAGTTCCCCTCTCTCCACATCCTCTCCAGCATTTGTCGTTGTTTGTATTGTGGATTTTTGCCATCCTGACCGGGGTGAGATGATATCTCAGGGAAGTTTTGATTTGCATTTCCCTGATGGCGAAGGAAGTGGAGCATTTTTTAAGATAATTGTTAGACATTTTAATTTCATCCCTGGTAAAGTTTCTTTGAAGTTCCAGGGCCCATTTTTTAATTGGGCCAGTGTTTTCCTTGGAGTTTAATTTTCTAAGTTCTTTGTGCACTCTGGACAGTAGAGCTCTGTCAGATATGTGGTTAGTGAAGATTTTCTCCCATTCTGTGGGTTGCCTTTGAGCTCGTGTGACAATCTCTTTATCTGAACAGAAGCTCTTTAATTTCACAAGATCCCAACTGTTGAGAGTTGGTAGCAGTGATTGTGCCATTGGATGTCTGTTTAGGAAGTGTTGGCCTAGCCCAATCAGATCAAGGGAGTTCCCTATCCTTTCAACTATGGTTTTTAAAGTCTCTGGCCTTAAATCAAGGTCGTTGATCCATTTGGAATTAAGTCTTGTACATGGTGACAAGTACGGGTCCAGCTTTAATCTTCTGCATGTGGAGATCCAGTTTTGCCAGCACCATTTGTTGAAGATGCTGTTCTTTTTCCATTGGATTCTTTGGGCCTCTTTGTCAAAGACCAAATGGCTGTAACTTTGTGGGCTTATATCTGGGTCTTCAATCCTTATCCATTGATCTGTGTGTCTATTTTGGAGCCAGTACCAGGCTGTCTTTATAACTATGGATTTGTAGTATAGACTTAGGTTTGGTATGGTAATACCTCCAGCTGTGTTTTTGTTACTCAGGATTGTTTTTGCTATCCTGGGTCTTTTGTGCCTCCATATGAACTTTGAGATTGTTTGGTCAACTTCCTTGAAGAATTGCTTTGGGATTTTGATTGGTATAGCATTGAATCTGTATATTGCCTTTGGTAGGATGGTCATTTTTACAATGTTGATTCTGCCAATCCAGGAACAAGGGAGGTCTTTCCACCTTCTGGTGTATTCTGCAATTTCTTTCTTTAGGGTTTTAAAGTTTTCATTGTAAAGGTCTTTTACCTCCTTAGTTAGGTTTATACCAAGGTATTTCATTTTTTTAGGGGTTATAGTAAATGGCATGGTTTCTCTCAAGGCTTTTTCACTTCTTTCATTCTGGGCATATAGGAAGGCCTCTGATTTTTGCACATTTATTTTGTATCCTGCCACCCTGCTGAACTTCTCAATTAATTCCAGGAGCTTCCTGGTGGAGTTTTTGGGATCCCTCAGGTATAAGATCATGTCATCTGCAAATAGGGATAGCTTGATTTCTTCCTTGCCGATTTGAATCCCTCTTATGTCCCTTTCTTGTCTTATGGCTTCAGCTAAGACTTCAAGTAAAATATTGAATAGAAGTGATAACACCTTACTTTTTAAGCAATTCCATAATTCCCTAATCTATGTATGAAAGCTTGTGAAGCCATATGATCATTTTCAGTATAGGAGAACACTATCTATTTTTCACTGTCCTTCCTTTTTTTTTAAACATTGTTTAGCATTCTGTTTTAACAGTTTTTAACATTCTGCATAACAGTGTGTGATAGAATATGCCTGGATCTCAGCACTCCAATGACTAAGGCTAGAAGATCATGAGTCCAAGACCAGCTCAGCCAACATATCAAGACCTTTAAAAATCAAGGTGAGGAAGAACAGTCTGCTTTTTTGAGTAGCAAGCAGGGTATTTGACACATGAAAGTTGCCGAATGGAATATGGACTAACGAGTCTGATGGGTTTCCCAACAAGGGCTTCTTGAATGGAAAACTTGGAGAACTGTGACTGCAATAGAAGCTTACACTAATCTCAAAAAAATCCAAACGAATTTTATATTTTCTCTGTAATCTCGGTGTTTCAGATAAAACGTTCAAATGGAAACCAAGGAAACAAAACACATATTCTTTCCTAATTATATCATTAACTAATGGCCAAGATGTTCTCAGATGCGCTTAATTTAAAAAAAAAAAACTTGCTATACTAAAGTAACCAGAAATTACGTGGAACTCTGGAAATTTCATTATTAGGAAAACCCTTGAAATGGCTAGACAGAGTAGGGAGCTACTTTCCTAAATGATTTACTCACTTGTATGTCATCGGTGCCCTAACAAGCACTCAGGCACTTGCCAGGGTGGGCATCCCAGATGAAAGTCAATGACCACGTAGGCAAAAAGATATGAAAGTAGAAGGGAGACTGGTTGAAAAGGAGAAACTATGGAGTGAAAGGAACTATGAAGAGGGGGAATGCGATTGCATAGTAAGGTGTGAAAATGCATAAATTCATCATATTTATGTATAAAGGTGTCAAAGAAGAAAAATTATTATAAATAGAAGTTTAAAAATTATCTTTACTAAGAGTTTCTGAAAAGTCAGATTTAAAAAAATGGCTAGAAAGGCATAGTGCATTGGAAGACCAGAGGTAACATGTTCTCTTCCCTTGTCTTCCTTCTTCCCTTTTCCCTTCCTCTAACTCCTCTTTTTCTCTTTCCTTCCCTTCCCTCTTCCCTTCTATCTTCTCTTCCCTTCTTTGTCTTCCATTTCCTGTTCCCTTTCCTTCCTTTTCCCCTTCCCCTCCCTATTCATTTTCCCTTCCCTTCCCTCTTCACTTCTTCTTTCACTCTTCCCTTCTTTTCTCCCTTCCCTTCTCTTGTCTCTCCCCTCCTCTCTCTTTCCCTCTTCTTCCCATCCATATCACTTTTACCTTATCTTATTTACATTAGTGCTTAGTATAGAACCCAAAGAACTGTTTCTAAAATCTTGCTGTTATCTTTTGTACTATTATTTTAATGCTATTTCAAATTATATCAACACACGTGCATTTTTAATTTTTCTTCAGCTGTCATTCACAGAATTTAAAAATAATAAAATAGAGAATTAATTTTTTTATTTCCACCGCTGCTTGTGTGGATCCAAGTTAGTTTATGAAAATTTATTTCTTTAATAGGGCCAAATTTCACCTGATATAATAGTTTTTAGATTAAGTCTTCTTACATAATGTTCTTTTAGAGTTTGCTTAACTTTGGAAGGACATTTTGAGTGAACTGGCATTTTAATCTCAACAGTTTTATGTGCTTTTTTTTGTTCGGTATGTGTGTGTGTGTGTGTGCGTGCGTGTGTGTGTGTGTGTGTGTGTGTGTGTGTGTGTGTTCATGTGTGGAGAAAAGTACACTTCCAGGACCAAAAGTGCAGGCAGCAGCCATTTGTGTCCTGCATTTTTACATGGGGCCTGGTGATCTGAACTGAGGTCCTTTTGCTTTTGAGGTAAAGGCTTTATCCTCTGAATTATCTCCCCAGTCTGTCTCAATAGTTTTAAAAAGATGAATGTACTGTCTTCTGGGTAGGATATTTTCTGTCAAGTCTGCTATAGTTCTTCTCTTTGTTTCTGTGTATGAATTGTTTCTCCTCCTGACTTCAGTGGAGAATTTAACTTTTGTTTTCAATAGTTTGGATATAGCATGCCTAGGATATTTTTTTCTTATTCTGCTTGAAGTTCTCTGAGTTTCATGAATCTGTGTTTATACCAGTCATTAATTTTGGAAAATTCCTGGCTATAATTTCTTTTCACTCTTATGTCCTTAGGGATTCTAATTACACATAAGATAAAGATATGATATTATAGTCGTATGTGTTTTTCCACACTTTTTCCTTTTTGTGTTGTGGTGTAATTTTTATAAATATATCTTCAAGTTCACCATTTCTTCCCATGTTGCCTCAAATCCATTGATGAGCCCAGCAAAAACATATTTTATCTCAGTGGTTTTCACTTCTGGTATTTTGATTTTACTTTTTCTTATAGTTTTCTGTTGCATTATACACGCAACTGTGCTTGTTACCCATTGTTTCTACTCAAGTCTTTGACATATGATCATAGTTGTTTTCAAATACCCAGCCATGCAGTTCCAACATTCTTCTCTTATCTGAGTCTAGTTCTGCTGATTACTTAATTTCATAGGAGTATATTGCTTGTTCTGCCTTCTTACATGCCTTGCAATATTTCCGCATGATGGACATATTGTGTAGTACAGTACAAAGAAAATCAAATCACTTTTCTGTGTGGAAATGGGTGCGCTTTACTTGTGCTAGCCTCTATCGTGTTTATGTCTTCTGTTAATCTAGCTAGCAGTCAGACTTGGTTTGTGCTTTGCTCTTGCTGTGGTTGTACTAGGTGCATTCCGGACTTAAAATTCTTGTCCAGACAAGACATTCCACTTAAGGCAGGATTGCTGCATCTAGGAATTCACTACAGTGAGACTTGTCCTTACTAGAACTGCATAATGACTGACATACCAACATGCTCCCACAGAATATTGAACTTAAGAGAGATAAGAATAAATGGTGGAAACCTTGGGGACTAAAGCTGGATGAATGAAGAGAAATGCCCCTATCAACCAAGAAGAGGCAATCTGGTGTGCCACAGAAGCTTGAACCCCCATAGGAGTAGACCACTCAGGGGCAATCCTGGGATCCATAGAAGCAGACAGGCAGGAAGGTGGGATTTATGGAGGGATGAGAGGAAAAGATGATGGGGGGAAACAGGGATAAGTACTCAATATGCTTATGAAAGTAGAAAAATAAAAAAAAAGAGTAGACAGGCCAAAGGGAGCCCTGGGGTCCATGAAGATGGAAGGGTGGGAGTGTGGGGGGGAGTGAGATGTATTGAAGAAGGGGGGGAGGGGAATAGTGGGTGGGGGGATGGAGGGAAGCAGAGATGAGTATTCAATATGCTTGTAAAACAAAAAAATAAAATAACATAAATAAAAAAAAGAAATTACTACAGCAGACTGCAGTCATAGCACATACCCAGCATTTGGGAGGTAGAAATAGAAAGATTAGTACTTGAAGGTCATTCTCAGTTACATAGACCTGGCCTCAAATTACTACATGTTATTATTATGACATTACCATTAGATGTTCACCTAATCACTAGGATTGAATATTAGGAGTATAGAGCTTAGTATAAAATTATTTAAAAATAAATAAAACTATTCTATAAAAAATTCCCACCCAGAGGGGCTGGGGAGATGGATCAGAAGATAAAGCCCTTGCCTTGCAAGAAAAAGGATTTGAGTTCAGATCCCAGATCCCACATAAATATGCCAGGCAGAAATGGCCTTGGCCTTCACTTCTGGCCCTAGAAGGCAGAGTCTGGGAAAACCCAGAGCAAAGCAAAAAGGAGACAGAGCAAAACAAACTGATTCTTGATGTCACCCTTGGACCACCACAGGCACGTATATTCAAGCGCCATCTTCTACCCACAAACCTACACCCATACACACAACCCCCCCAAATTCCTGTCGAATTCCTTGTTTATAGGTATCTATAAACTCAAGCAATGTCTATTTGATTCTAAGTTTAAGTACCTGTGGTTTTCCTCAAAAAGAGGTTTTGCATAGTCTGCTAGAATTGGGTATATGGTTGTTTATTCAGATTAAGGCTCAATTTTAGAAAATTTTCAGTTTTCTGGGTATTAGAAAAGTATCCATCTTCATTCGCTTATCCTTCCCTGGCTTTGGTTTTGAGATTGACACTTACTCCTGTTCTCTTTGCAGTGAAAGTTGTCTAATACAGAGAATCACAGTTGGCCAAAGTACAGAGAATGTGTAACTATGGACTGCTCAGCCCTAAGTAGGATATCTAAATTATCTACCCTAACACACACCCCAAGACTTAACGAACATTGTACTAGAGGGATGGTGAGAGTTTTTAAGAGCCTAAGGGTGGGAAAGGGTTCTACCAGACAGTATTTTCTGTACATGACAGAGCTGCCACATCCTTGAACTCACTGCAGCTGTGTTCACCTACACAAGACCTGCACAAAATTTTCCCTATCAACACTTTACCATGGAAGGGGAAAGGTCTCAAGCAGCTCCACATCTCTCTGAGAGACGATTGATGGTAAATGCTGGATGGGAGGCAGAAGAAGGGGAGCTACTTTCCCCAATGGTATACCCATTGATATATGAACCATGCTGTAGCAAGGATATAGACATATACCATTAAAGACAATCCAAGTAAAATTAAGTGGATCACACAGAGAAAAAGACATGAAAATAGTTGGGAAAAAGGTTTTTGGGCAATAAGGGGTGAAAATTATATAAACTCAATGTGGTCATGTATGAACCTCTAAAATAATTAAAAAATTAAAAAGGTTGATCTCTTCCTTTCCTTCATTTTATAAGAAACATTTTGGCCCTTTCCTCACCCGGCTCCGCCGGTCAGGACGCGTGCGCGGGGTCCAGCCAGGCCTCATCATGCGACCTAGGTAAGCTCCGCCGGCGCCCGCCCACCAGAACCCCAGGTCAGCCCAAGGGACCCAGCTGCTACCCCACCATCCAGCCTCAGCCGCGCGCAGGACCAAGGGACGAGGAGGACCTGCCCCTGCGCCCAGGCCCCACCCCAGCTCCCCTCGGGTTAAATAGCTCCACGCCGACGTCCCCATCCTCCCTTTCCCCACCACACTCCACCGGCCAGGTAACGCCTGTGGTCCAGCCAGGCCTCAACCGCAACCTAGGTAAGCTGCGTCCCTGCCCACTCCCAGACACCCAGGGCAAATAATTCAGTTTAGTGAAATTGAAAGATCTTAAGAGTTAAAACGACAATGCCAAAGTCAAAGTGCAAATCCATGAGAAGCAACACTCAAGTAAACAAATTTCCCACTGAAGAAATTAATCCCATAATGTTAGACTCCAACCAGAAAAAACCCATGGAAAAAGGCCAAGAAAGCCTGACCCAGGATAACGACTTTCAAAATATGATCATTACCATGTTCAATACTATGAAAGAGGAAATCCGGGAGGAATTACATAATCGAATCAAGCGCTTTGAAGAGGAACACAACGGACACTTGGAGGAGTTGAGAAAAACAGTGCAAGATCAAAAACTGGCATAGAGCAGTTAAAACAAACTCAAGCAGAGTTTAAAACTGAGCTAAAAGACAAGTTATCTTCAACCCAGAACTCCACAGAGTCTTATCAGCAGAACTAAGGAAGCAGAAAACAGAATTTCAGACCTTGAAGATAAAGTGGGAGTATTAACCAGCTCAATGGAAGAGGTTGTTAAAGCCAAAAAGATACTTGAGAAAAATATCCAAGAGATATGGGACACCCTGAAGAAGCCTAACATGCATATTCATGGAATACCAGAGCAAGAATCTCAAAATACCACCCCTGAGGAAATTTTTCAAACGATCATCAAGGAAAACTTTCCTCATCTAAAAAAAGAGAGGCCCATCCACATACAAGAGGCATTCCACACCCCAAACAGATACGACCAAAACAGAAGCCCGCCATGGCAAATAATAGTTAAAACACTCCACATTGAAGATAAAGAACTGGTGCTGAGAGCTTCAAGGGAGAAAAAACAACTCACTTTTAAAGGCAAACCTATTAAAATAACAAATGACTTCTCAGTCGAAACAGTAAAAGCAAGAAGAGCTTGGAGAGATATACTTCAAGTATTGAATGAGCAAAAATGTCAACCCAGCTGATTTACCCTGCAAAACTATCCATCATGATCGAGGGAGAAAGAAAAATCTTCCAGCACAAAGAAAACTTGAAGGGATACATGTCCACCAAACCAGGCCTTCAAAAAATGCTAGAAATGATACTCAAGCTTGAAGAAAAAAACAGGCATATCCAGGAGAACAGAAGGCAAGTATAACACCATTAAAAGCGAAGCAATATACTTATAAAAACTACTAAACATAATAAATGTCTGGAATTAACAATAGTTTCTCCATTATAACACTAAATGTTAATGGAATTAACTCACTGATCAAGAGACACAGATTACAAACTTGGATTAAAAATCAAAATCCATCAATCTGCTGCCTGCAGGAAATTCATCTCACCACAAAAGATAGGCACACTCTAAAAATAAAAGGCTGGTCAACAATTCTACAAGTAAATGGAAGCAGAAAACAGGCAGGGGTAGCCATTATGATATCAGACAAAGTGGACTTCAAACCAAAGAAAATTATAAGAGACACGGATGGATACTACATTTTAGTCACAGGTACAATTCACAAGGAAGACTTCACAATACTGAACACATATGCACCCAATACGGGCCCCTCCATATTCATTAAGAAAACCCTACAGCATCTAAAGCAAGAAATCAACCCCCAAACGATAATTCTTGGGGACTTCAACACTGCCCTCTCAACATGGGATAGATCAACAGGTCAAAAGCTTAACAGAGACACTTTGGAAATTAATCAAACCCTTAAAGAAATGGACCTTACAGATCTCTATCGAACTTTTCACCCATGTACCAAAGAATACATATTTTTCTCAGCAGCACACGGAACTTTCTCCAAAATAGATCACATACTGGGCCACAAAACTAATCTACACATATACAAAAAAGTTGAAATTCTAACTTGTGCCCTATCAGACCACCACGGCCTAAAGCTGGACATCCACAATACATCAAACAAGAGAAAATACACTAACTCCTGGAAACTTAACAATATGATGCTGAATGAGAACTGGATTCAGGAAGAAATTAAAACGGAAATTCAAGATTTCCTGAAAGTGAATGATAATGACAATACAACTTACCAAAATCTCTGGCAGCACAATGAAAGCTGTTCTAAGAGGTAAGTTCATAGCTCTTAATGCCTACATCAAAAAAATGGAAACATCAGAAATAAACAACTTAACAATGCAGCTTAAAGCTTTAGAGAAACTAGAGCAATCTGATCCCAAAAGCAGTAGAAGAGACGAGATTAGCAAAATAAGGGGAGAAATATCTGAAATCGAGATTAAGAAAATGATAGAAAAAATCAACCAGTCAAAAAGCTGGTTCTTTGAAAAAAATCAATAAGATTGATACACCCCTAGCTAAATTAACCAAAAGCAGGAGAGAGAAAACCCAAATTAACAAAATTAGAAATGAACATGGAGTAATCACTACTGATACCCAAGAAATCCAGAGAATTATAACATCATATTTCAAAAACTTATACTCTGTGAAGTTTGACAACACAAAAGAGATGGATGAATTTCTAAATAAACACAACTTACCTAAATTGAATCAGGAAGGTGTGAATTATTTAAATAGTCCTATAACATATAAGAAAATTGAGGAGTAATCTTGAATCTTCCCACCAAAAAATGTCCTGGACTAGAGGGATTCAGCACAGAGTTCTACCAGATTTAAGGAGCTAATAACACCAATACTCCTTAAACTGTTCCATCAAATAGCAAAGGAAGGAACACTACCAAATTCCTTCTACGAAGCTAATATCGTTTTAATCCTAAAACCTAATAAAGACTCATTTAAAAAAGAAAACTATAGGCTGATCTCTCTGATGATCACAGACACAAAGATTCTCAACAAAGTCTTAGCAAATCGGATTCAAAAACATATTAAAAAGATTATTCACGGGGACCAAGTAGGCTTCATCCCTGGCACACAAGGTTGGTTCAACATACGCAAATCAATAAATGTAATTCATCATGTAAACCAGTCCAAAGTCCAAGACCACATGATACTCTCGATAGATGCAGAAAAAGCTTTTGACAAGATCCAACAGCCTTTTATGATCAAAACGCTAGAGACAGGAGGAATCAAAGGAACCTTTTTCAATATAATAAAAACTGTATACAGCAAGCCCACAGCAAGGATTATGCTCAATGGGGAACAATTGGAAGCATTCAGACTTCGATCAGGAACTAGACAAGGCTGTCCATTCTCACCACTTCTATTCAATATTTTACTTGAAGTCTTAGCTGAAGCCATAAGACAAGAAAGGGACATAAGAGGGATTCAAATCGGCAAGGAAGAAGTCAAGCTATCCCTATTTGCAGATGACATGATCTTATACCTGAGTGATCCCAAAAACTCCACCAGGAAGCTCCTGGAACTAATTGAGAAGTTCAGCAGGGTGGCAGGATACAAAATAAATGTGCAAAAATCAGAGGCCTTCCTATATGCCCAGAATGAAAGAAGTGAAAAAGCCTTGAGAGAAACAATCTCATTTACTATAGCCCCTAAGAAAATGAAATACCTTGGTATAAACCTAACCAAGGAGGTAAAAGACCTTTACAATGAAAACTTTAAAACCCTAAAGAAAGAAATTGCAGAAGACACCAGAAGGTGGAAAGACCTCCCTTGTTCCTTGATTGGCAGAATCAACATCGTGAAAATGACCATCCTACCAAAGGCAATATACAAATTCAATGCTATACCAATTAAAATCCCAAAGCAATTCTTTAAAGAAGTTGACCAAACAATCTCAAAATTCATATGGAGGCACAAAAGACCCAGGATAGCAAATACAATCCTGAGTAACAAAAACACTGCTGGAGGTATTACCATACCGAACCTTAGTCTATATTACAAATCCATAGTTATAAAAACAGCCTGGTACTGGCTCCAAAGTAGATACACAGATCAATGGATAAGGATTGAAGACCCAGATATAAGCCCACAAAATTGCAGCCATTTGGTCTTTGACAAAGGGGCCCAAAGAATCCGATGGAAAAAGAACAGCATCTTCAACAAATGGTGCTGGCAAAACTGGATCTCCACATGCAGAGGATTAAAGCTGGACCCATACTTGTCACCATGTACAAGACTTAATTCCAAATGGATCAAGCACCTTGATATAAGGCTAGAGACTATAAAAACCATAGTTGAAAGGATAGAGAACTCCCTCGAGCTGATTGGGCTAGGCCAACATTTCCTAAACAGATTTCCAATGTCACAGTCACTGCTACCAACTCTCAACAGTTGGGATCTTGTGAAATTAAAGAGCTTCTGTTCAGATAAAGAGATTGTCACACGAGCTCGAAGGCAACCCACAGAATGGGAGAAAATCTTCACTAACCACATATCTGATAGAGCTCTACTGTCCAGAGTGCACAAAGAACTTAGAAAACTAAACATCAAGGAAACCAATGGCCCAATTAAAAAATGGGCCCTGGAACTTAAAAGAAATTTTACCATAGATGAAATTAAAATGTCTAACAAATATCTCAAAAAATGCTCCACTTCTTTAGCCATCAGGGAAATGCAAATCAAAATTTCCCTGAGATATCATCTCACCCCGGTCAGGATGGCAAAAATCCACAATACAAACAACAACAAATGCTGGAGAGGATGTGGAGAGAGGGGAACTCTCCTACATTGCTGGTGGGAATGCAGGCTCATACAGCCACTCTGTCGAGCTGTCTGGAGATTCTTAAAGAAATTAAAGATTGAAATGCCATATGACCCTGCTGTTCCACTTTTGGAAATAACCCCCCATGCAGCAGAGGTTCACCTCGATAGCACAAGCACGACCATGTTCATAGCAGCACTGTTTACAATAGCAAAGTCATGGAATCAACCCAAATGTCCAACAGTTGACGAGTGGATAAGGAAACTGTGGTACATCTATACAATGGAGTACTACTCAGCCATCAAAAATGATGAATTACTGGAATTTGCCGGGAAATGGATGTCATTAGAAACAATTATATTAAGTGAAGTATCCCAGACCCAGAAAATTAAGCGCCGTATGTATTCCCTAGTAGGTGGCTCCTAATACCAAACCCACCTAGCCCATCTTGAGACACTCATAGGTAAATCTATGTATTACCTACAGTAATTGCAAGGATTATGAACAGGAGGGATGGGGTTGGAGGGCCACACCAGAAACAAGGAGAGAAGTGACCATGTTACAGTAGAGAAAATAGACCTCCATCAAGGACTGCAAGAAAGTAATGTGACATCTAGTTAAGTTCACAGACATTCCTTTCTGATCATGTACAACTGAGGGGGTATGATGTCACCAGAAGGGGAGGGCATATAGTCCGGCAGATTATAAAGTAACCATTTTGCAAATGGGTTATTGACCCGTCCCATTGCCAAATGCCATATGACCCTGTGATTCCACTTTTGGGTAGTATTACATCTACTCTTGAGTGTGCTCTTTTAATAAGACTCCAGTTTAACACCTTTTTGTCTCTGGCCAGGGGGTGACATACAGTGCCCATCACGGTGGAGTGAAGGGCATTACAGGAGCAATAAAACTGTTAAAGAAAATCAACAAACCACTATCCAGAACTTCAGAGACTATATCAACCACCTAGAACTAGGCCAGACTAATCTCTCCCCATCCTGAAGCTCAGGGACATTTGCGGAAGAGGGGGCGGTAAGAGTGTAAGAGCAAAAGGATGGGAGGAGCAATGATTTCCAAGATACTCCACACAAGTTAGGGCCGAAGCAATCATAATTGGACATTGCATGCCCGGCGCAATGTCCAACACACTATTGACCTCACAAAGTCTAGCATCTGCTAAAGGCACCAAGATCCTTGGAGGCAAGGGATTGACAGCCACAGTAGTGTTCCTATGCTTAAGGGGAACACAGGAAAGGATTCAGGGAAATGCCACTGGGTCCTTGTAGGTCATCGGAGAGGAGGGCCCAGAGGAGAGTCAGGCATTTACAAGAAAGGACTCTGGGAATTGGGCGGGAGGCACGGGGGGATGGGGAGGGAGGGGTGAGGGGAGGGGGAGCAGGGGGTTGGGGGGAGGAAGAGGGAGGGAGGGAACTGGTGTACCTATTAAGTTTGTATGAGCTGAAATAATAATAAAAATGTATTATAAAAAAAGAAACATTTTGTATTATTTGCTTATGAGCATTAAACCACAGGGATATTTATATTTCTGACCCTTTCTGTTTTTCTTATGTCCAATCAGTTGTTATATCTTGTTAAGTTTTGCTTTACTAAGTCTGCTAGACTCTCAGCTCTTCAAAGATAGAGATGGAATCTATGCCACCACTTATCCATGCATCACTCAGATATACCTGGAACATTCTAGTTACTTATAAGTAATCTCTGAATCTGAAGGAATAAGTGAATCTCTATGTTTCTTTTAGTCTATACTTCTGTAGACACTACAATGATTAAGTTACATAATGCTTTTCCCTGGAATTCTCGCTTACTTTGGAACATTCCTGTATTCCTCTTTGTACCTCTTTTGAACTGCTTTGCACAGTGTAACGAGATTAATTTTTCCTCTTTAATGCCTCTTATTTCTGCTTTTTCGTATAAACTCTGAGTTTATATCATTTTATTTATGCTGTATTTATTTCAAGTTTATTTTAGTAAAAATCAAAAATTCCATATTTAGTTGAATCACCCACATTTCCAATAGTATTCTTCTTTTTCCAAAGATGACAACAACAATGAATTCAGTATTTATATTTTAATGACTTGAAAAATAGATGCTCCTTAATGCAACTATATCCAGAAAGAGCAATTGTAAGTTAAAATCTTCAGTGGCAAGTACTTGTTATCCTAGCACTGGGGAAGTCAAAGCAGGAGGATTTTGAGCTCAAGCCAACATGTGATACATATCAAAAACCAAGAAAAAAGAACAAGCATGGAATTTAAAACTTTAAAAAAAGTGAAGCCAAGTATGGTGGCTGTTTTATGGCATTTTCCTCTGGGCAGCCACCTTAGACTTTGCTCCTGCCTAAGCTAAGTCTCCATGCTGGAAAAAGACTCAGTAAGTAAACAGCTTTTAGGATTAGGAACTTCCTGAAACTAAGGCACTTGGGAGTGATTCCCTCCAGGACGTGGAAAAACAGGAAACAACAGCTGGCAGAGGAGACTCTGCCTAAGCAGTCAAAAAGTTCAAAGAAGATTGTGGAGCAAGCAGTCAAATCTAGGTGAGACTGCTGAGGCCAGCCAAGAGTTTGGAGAGAGAATACGGAGCATTCCAGAAGTCTGAAGGAGATCCTCTCGGTAAGTCCTACAGCAGAGAACTCCAGGGTAGAGCTTCCTAGAGTTGCCCCATATTTGGGGGAGGCTTTCTGATGTTGGTGTAGGTGTTTCTGAGTACTCCCTGCTTCTGTAGGTAACTGTTAGGGTTGCATTTTGATGTCAACTTGACAGTTGCAGACTGTTTGGGAGCAGCTGTGTAAGGTTAATGGCTAGAATGGCCCCTGAACAAGCCCGCAGGTACTTGATTGATTGCTGTGGAGAACCCAGCCCATAATGGGTGGTACTTTTCAGTGGTGGACCAGATAATAGGAGGTGCAAGGAGGAGGGACTGCTCCTTCCTTATCCGGTGTGGACTTGCTGTGGAGTGTACTCTGTGAATTCACTTTTAGAGCATCATGGCCTTCTTTGTTGCTGCTGCTGCTGCTGCTATTCTTTGGCTGACTTGGAGCTTACGTTTTCCACCACATTGTTGCTGTTCCCGCTGCCTTTGGAGCCTGGTCTCTAAGCCTCACCGCTGTTCTCTGTTCATCGCCAATGTCGGAGTCCAGCTGTTCTTCACCAACATTGGAACTCAGCGTCTTCAACCCTCCAGAGGAGCAAAGGCTTGAGACCTGGGGATCTTCGGCTTTGTGGAACATTCCAGCCAAGAAAGAGGCTGCTGCATGCGGCTACCTTGAAGGACACTATTTCTATTGTGAGTTATTTTAATAAACATTTATATATATCACTTTCTATAGATTCTGTTTCTTCAGAGAACCCTGACTAATAAAGACCCAATAACTTGTTGGTTTTCCAAAGTGGATCTTGGCACAATCATTTCTTTGATCTGTTGTTGAACTATCCTCAGTGAGAGAGGATGGTGTGGCATCTTCTCAGGGAATGTGTTCCTTCAATGTGGCACACACCTGTATTTTTAAGCATGGGAGAAGCTGAGGCAGAAGGATTGTGAGGTAAATAGTGAAATACTATGTCAACTAACAGATAAAATGTTTTATAACCACCTCCAAAAAAGGCCCAAACCAAAAACAACAAAAAAAACCTATTACAATAAAAATTCCATTTATTAACCTAACTTAGCAATCTCAGAGCTTAGTGGCACAGTGTGCAATATAGTGTGAACATGGCATCTGTTGATCACACCGATGACTGGGAGCTGAGACTCAGTGCATTTGGGAATCATTACAAACAAGGATCAGACCACAGATCGCTAGCCAGGGATAAGACCAAATATCAAAGCTTGATGATTTCCATTGAATGCATATCCTTTATTGCAACTTAAAATTGAAAAATCACAAATCAAACCATCATAAGTGAGAGAACATCTCTATATGGACCCACAGACATGTTTTCAAATTTTACATCCATTGTCATCCTCTGTCTCTTTCTAAAGGATAAACATTTTGTTTTGAGATTCACTCATGAGTATTCATGTAACTCAATTCATTCATTTTAGTGTTATATAGTATTACATTCTATTATTACTTAGAAATTTATCTGTTTTTCTTTGCTGGACAATTAAATTGGTCCCAATTTTTTAGTACCACAAAAGTACTGAAAAACCTTGTAAAGATGCTTCTTTGTGAACATGTTTTACATTTTCTCTCATATACTTACCTATAAATGGAATTGCTGAATGGAAGATTTGCTCATTTTCCATTTTATTATAGACACCTCCAAATTGAAATGAGCGATTTCATTAGTTCAAAACCATTATCAGAGTATGAGAATCCTCTTCTATCATATCCTCAAAAGTTCAGTATTGTAATGCTTTTGCAGCTTTCATAGTCCTGAAAAAACTATGTCTCATGTTTTTAATAACTGCATTTGGTCTGTGTTAGTATGTGTATGCATATAGGTATCTGCACAAATGTGGAGGTCAGAGGCTTAATATGAGTATTGTTTCTCAGGTACCATCCGCCCCCACCCTTTCTTTTGAGATAAGGTTTTTCCATGGCTCAGAGCTCACTGAATAGATTATGCTGGCTGGCTAGGGAGCCCAAAGCCTGCCTCCCTCCCTCCCGCCCCCTCCCTCCCCCTCTCTCCTCTCCCTCTTCCCTCTCCCTCTTCTTCCCCCTCTTCCTTCTCCCTCCCCCTCTTCCTTCTCCCTCCCCCTCTTCCCCTCTCCCCCCTTCCTCCCCCTCTCTCCCCTCCTTTCCTCCCTCTTCCCCTCCTTCCCTCCTTCCCTCCCTCCCTCCCTCCCTCCCTCTCTCCCTCCCTCCTTCCCTGTCTCCCTTCCTTCCTTCCTTCCTTCCTTCCTTCCTTCCTTCCTTCCTTCCTTCCTTCCTTCCTTCCTTCCTTCCTTCCTTCCTTCTTTCCTTCCTTCCTTTCCTCTCTTTCCTTTCTTTCCTTCCAAGGGTTCTGGGGATTATCACAGGTCCACATACATGTAGGACAGGATACTTTATTGACTGAGCTATCTTCCCCAGCCCTAATGAAAACTTTATAAATTCCAACTTCATTGGTCTATCTGTCAGGGCTACAATAGTAGTAAATAGTGTCAACCACTGTGATTTTAGTTAGAAAAAAATCCTATGTATCTGGTAGGACAAATTCATGTAACTTACTTTTTCTTCAAAACTTTCTTAGATAGTCTCTGCCTGTATGACATTAAGTTAGAGAAATAATCCACACACCTGACTTAAGAATTCTGTAATTTCATTATTCATAGGTGTTAGTCATAATCAATGTATTATAAAATGTGCTACAGTATACATATTTATATTATGTAAGAGGAAGTATAGTCCCTTTTGAAATTCAGTTCTCTCTCTCCACCATATGGACTTCAGAAATTGAACTCAGATCTCCAGGTTTCATGAGCAGATGCCTCACCCACTCACTCAGTTATCTCAGTCTCTTTTGATACTAGTGGTTACATATTTGTGTGTATATCTGTTCATGTGTATACACATATATGTGCAAGTACACTTTCCTACACTTAGTCATGATAAATTGTCACTTTTTTCAACTTGCTGGATCTCTGTTTGCTTCACAGACTGACCAAGAACTCATTAAATAGCTCAGTGTGGCCTTGAGCTCATGGGGGTATGCATTCGCACGTGTGCAAATGCATGTGAAAGCCGGTAGCCCAAGTAGGGGCGAATTCCTTATCTGTTCTCCACAGGGTCTTTCACTGAACCTGGAACACATTACCAGAGATCCCCCTTTGATTTTCCAGTGTTGGTATTATAGGACCATGCTTCCACGTGCTTAAGATTGAACCCAGATTCTCAAACTTACATGATAAGCACTGTACTGACAACTACTTTCTTAGCCCTATTCTTTAAAATGCAAACCATTGTGATATTCACTTAAATGCTTTTTTCAACATTATTCTATGACTGCATGGTTTTATCTGTTTATAAGGTATAATACTTTGGTGTACTATATTTTGAATACTATTCTTCATTTCTTGGACAAATCCTACTCGGTTGTGATGAATTATTGCTTTGTGCAAATTTTTGGATGTCTCTCATTTGACCAGGTTGGCCTAAAACTTATTATGTAATGCAATGTGGTCTTGAACTCTTAACAATTCTTCTGCCTCAGCCTCTTAAATCTAGGATTAGAAGTGAGAACCACTGCGCCAGTTTGTTAATCATTTTGTTTGTTCAGTTTTGATATTTTTCAATAGGTTATTGAGTATGCTGCCACAAGACAGTGGATTGGAAACTTACTAGAATATGTCTGTAGTCAGCTGCTAAGTTTTTAAGACAGGGTTTGACTGTCTATGCCAGACTGGCCTAGAACTATGTAGCCGAGGCTGGCATCCAACTCTTTGTCTTCTCACTTCAACTTTCCAAGCACTGGCGTTACAAGTGTGCACCAATGTGTGCAGTGTGTGTGTGTGTGTGTGTGTGTGTGTGTGTGTGTGTGTGTGTATCATAGGGCACTGTGTATCCCTGTGGAAGACCAAGGGTGACTTCAGGAACCATCCTGGATTGTTGTCCTATCTCCTTTTTGCTTTGCTGTAGGGTTTCCTAGATTCTGCCTCACAGGGTCAGAAGTGCAGGCTAAGGCCATTTCCACCTGGTGTTATGTGGGATCTCAGATCCAAACTCAGGTCCTTCTACTTATGAGGCAAGGCTTATCCCCTGAGCTATGTCTACAGCCCAATTTCTTAATATTTTAAGATTTGTGAAATTCTACTTATTCTAAAGGTGGGCTGGCCAGAGATTTTCTTGTCAATTATCATAATTGTTTCTGATTGAATTTAAATGAGAATTCAAAAATTATTTGGATAATTTCTTTTTCTCATTTCTGAAATCTTTAGGGTTGATAAAATATTTGGGATATCATCCAAAGTTTGTGTTCATTAATTCTGAGGATTCTTCAATAAAAATTAAACTTCTTAATGGGTAACGATTCCTTTCATTTCCATTTTACCTCGAGGCAATTTGGACAATCTAAATAATTTTTGAAAAGTATAAATTTCATTAGTTTCCAAATAGCATTCAGAGTTTTTATTTATAATATTAGAAATTCTATGGTTAATTATGCCTCTGATTTCTCTCTACTATTGTTAATTTCTGCCTTTTTTATATCGGCCATTTTTTACTAGAAATGTGACCATTTTTTAATATTGTGAGACTGTTTTTTATTTGACAAGTTCACTGTTTTTCATTTCCATTTTATTTATTTATGCTGCTATGCTGTTATTACAATCCTTTTATTTTTATTTGTTAATTTTTTAGCTTCCTGGTATAAATCTATAATTCATTTATTTTCACTCTCTTTTAAAAATTGTTTAGGGTCATATATTTCTTTCCATAGTGCCTCAGCAAGCATAAGTTTTATATGCAATTCTTTCTTTGTTAGGTTTTCAAGAATTTACCATTTCCTTTGAATGTGTGTGTGTGTATTTATATGTGTACAGTTGCATATGTATGTGAGTAGGCATGCACACATGTGTGTGTGATCCATAGGTCAACTTTTAAGTTTGTTCCTTAGGAGTTGTCTATCTTGTTTTTTTGAGACAGATTTTCAAAATGGTGCTTGAGGCTCACTTATTAGACTAGGTTGACTGGCCAGTGAGATTCAGTTATCCTCTTTTTTTGTCTCCCTAACATTGGGATTACAAGTAACATCACCAAACCCAGCTTTCTATATAGGTTCTGGGGACTGAACTCAGATTCTTATTCTTGTACAGCAAGCACTTTACTGACTTGAGCCAACTCTTCACTCCCAGGAAGCAATAATTTCTAAAGTGAAATTCTTCTTAACAATTGAGATATATAGGAGTATACCTTTAGATGTTTATATATAAGGAAGTGTACTTCTCTTTGTACTATTTTCTTACTATAAATTTATAACAATATTATGATTATAAATTATTTTGTTTTTGATTTTTATAAGTTATACATATATTATATTATTAGATGCATACAAGTTCATTATTGTTTTGTTTTCTAGATGAAATATCTTATTGCATTCTGTTGTTTATTTGTTCTAGTGTCTAATTTGTTTGAACCTAGCATTGTTATTTCATTTGTCATTTATCTAACATTAATATTTATTTTTATTTTAAATTATTTCTTATTCTTTGAAACTTTCATACACATTTACAATAAATTTGTATCTTTGCTCTCTACTACACACTCCCACACCCCCTTCCATCCCACCCTACATGTTCTCCTTTTCAGTCAGTCTGTTTTGGGGTGATTTCTGTAAGCTGTGTTTTAAACATGTTACTTGAAATCTTTTAATACTCAAACCAGGTATGGTGGCATATACCTTATGATACTAGCACAGAGGAGACTAAAGCAGAAAGATCAAAAGTTTGAGGCCAGTCTAGACTTATCAAAGGAAGGACCCTGTCACTAAATAAATAAAGAGTTTCAAAAATGCATAGTGAACTCAAGTGAACCTCATGTATCTTTACAGTAACAGAAAATTACATAATCATAATGCATTTTAAAAAACCATGCCTGCTGTTACACTTGTGTAATGAGATCCCAACATTAAAAAAGCTGTTGGGCTGGAGAGACGGCTTAGAGGTTGAGACTCTGCTTTGCAAACAGAAGGTCCTGAGTTCCAATCCCATAGCCGTGTAAAACATGCCAAGAGGAAATGACAGCAGCCTGCACTTCTGGCCCTAGTGGTCTGAACCTGGGAAATCCCAGAGCAAAGCAAGATGGTAGAAGCAATCCAGGATGATTCCAGAAGTCATCCTTTGGTTATCCAAGTGCCCTCTGATACACACACACACACACACACACACACACACACACACACACACACACACAAATAAATAAAGGTTTGTTTCTTAACAAAAAAAAAAAAAGCCAGGCAACTGAAATTTCTATAGTGCTACGACTACAACATAAAACTCATTTGAATGTCACAAAATTTATATTCATGGTCTTAAAAACTATATAAAACTGTAAATATTTATCTTGTGCATAGATCCATTCAACCATCACCACAACCGGGGTACAGAGCTATTATAATATTACAAAGAAGCTCATTTGACTATAGTTGTAACTTTCCCTATCTCTAACCTCTGGTAAATGAGGTAGGATAGAAAGATAGGGAAAATTTGGAAGACATAAGGAAGTGTGATCCATATGTGTTGCATCTTCAGTAATAGGGTCTTGCTGACAGTGTTTTGGAGAACAACCAAGAGCAATGACAAAAGCCTATAATGTTTGGAGGCCTTTGAGACCTCTTTGACCAACATTTCATCAGGAAGTGTCACATTCCTGTTATTTTTAATATAATTTTGTCACTGGGTTCTAAGTGAATCAGCTCAGGGCTTTTTTCCCTCCCATTTTCCTCACTCTATGGTCTTCCACGTAGGGGCTGCCCTTTCTTGTTACTTTCTATAAAAGACTTCTTTTTTGACATATTACTAACATAGGAGATTCCTTTGGGGTTACTTCCCATAATCTTAGGGTTTTTCTGTAAGTCTTTTGACCCTCCTTTCTTCCATCCCCTAATTTCCCACTACATATTTTCCCAAATATTCCTTCCCTTACCCTACTTGTCAGGGTATCATAAATCTCCCCCCTTTAAAAGGTTTCCCTAAGGTTTACCTTCCTACTCATTGGTCTCTTTCAAATTTTCTGGCTCTTACAGTGATTCCAATCCAAATACATTGACAAGGATATCAGGGCTACCATCTGCATGTAAGAGAGAATGTGTTGTGCTTAACTTTCTGGTAAGCACTTTCTGTTCTTAGTCATTAAGTAATTAAAGCCTGTAGGGTGGAATGGGAAGTGCATGGGGTGAGTATTAAGGGATGAAAACAGTCAAAATCACTGTGTTTGCATGAGATTCCTTGCTCAATATTAAATTTTCCAGTTCCGTCCATTTACCAGCAAATTCCATAACCTCATCATTTCTGATGGCTGAGTGATATTCCATTGTGTAGATGGACCACAAAAAACATTATCCATTCCTCTGTTTATAGGCATGTTGACTGATTCCAATTTTTTGCTGTTGTGAACAGAGCTGCAATGAACATAGTTGAACAAGTGTCTTTGTAATAAGATGTAAAGTCTTTTGGGAATATTCCTAAGAGTGGTATAGCTGGATCATATGGCAGTTTCATTTTTAACTTTTGGAGGAACCTCCATACTGATCTCCAAAGAGGCTGTACCATGTACACTCCCAGCAGCAGTGAATAAGTGTCTCTTTCTCTCCACAGCCTCACCAGCATTCTCTGTTGTTTGTGTTCTTGATCTTAGCCATTCTGATGAGGTAAGATGGTATCACAAGGTAGTTTTAATTTGCATTTCTCTGATAACGGGTGACTACCAGTGTAACAGTGGAGTATCAGGGAGACAACCAATAGTTATCTGATTGGACTCAGGACCCATTTGTCAGAATGGAACACATTCCTGTTACTGTTAACTAGAACAAGAACCTACAAAAGGGAAGGAAACAGATCAATAGGGAAAAATAGCCAATGAACCTGGAAGAAGGAAGACAGTACACCAAACTGCTCTGCAAACAGCTATTATTATACTCATAGATTTGTAGAGCACTTAGCACTCAGCCTAGAAATCCTCTATGAGAGAAGTAGAGAATCTCAGTACCCTGACAGGATGCAGTCTAGGGCAATAGAAGTGCAGTAAAGTGAACAGCAATGGCCAGCCAGAATGCAGAGAACCAGCAACTCAGCAAGGCTCACTCAAAATTAGACCAATCCAATATCCCCATCCTGAGGCTTTAGGAACCTCACAGAAGAGGGGGTAGTGAGAATGTAAGAGCCTATCGATGATAAGGTTCACCTTATCATCCACTTGACATTCCACTCAAGGCAGGGCTGCTGCATCTAGGAACTCACTACAGTGAGACTTATCCTGACTAGACCTGCATAATGAGTGCATACCAACATGCCCCCACAGACTATCAAGGGACTCAATAAAGGTAAGAACATGCATGGAAACCTTGGAGACTAAAGCTGGATAAGTGAAGGGAAATGCTCCTATCAGTGGGGTGGCCCGAAGAGACGCAACTTGGCAAGCCACAAAGGCCTGAATCCCCCAAGAGTAGACAAGCTAGAGGCAACCCTGGGATCCATAGAAGCAGACAGGTAGGAGGGCAGGATTGATGGAGGGATGAGAGGGAGAGACGATGGAGGGAAGCAAGGACAAGTACTCCATATGTTTGTAAAAGTAGAAAAATTAAAAAAAGGAATAGACAACTGAGTCTATAGAAAACAGGGGTCCATAGAAACAGACAGGAGGGTGGGAGGGAATGGGGAGGATTGAGGAAGTGAAAGGAAGGTGGATGGATGGGAGGGGGGATGGAGAGAAGCAGGGATAAATACTCAATATGCTTGTAAAACTAGAAAAATAAAGTAATAAAAATAAAATAAATAGTGCTCCTATGAAAAAAGTGGAAGTAATGAAGAAAAGTTACCTAAAGTCAGCTCTGAGTTTCTACATTCACATGCATATACATGCATTTGCATACACATAGGAGCCTATACACATGAGGACATGCATACCCACATGCAAGTCCCCCACATACGCATATTCATGAAAAATATAAAAACTCTGATTTTTCCATCTGAGGACCCCAGTCTTTTTTCAGTTCTAGAATGTTTATAATTTTTTTAAAAGACAGGTCTCCTGTCTCTCAGGCTAGCTTCATCCTCTCTATGTATCTGACTGAGATTGACTTAGAATTCCTAACCGCCCACCTATGCCTCACAAGTACTGGGATTGCAGGGGTGCACCACTACACCTGGTTTGGGTGGTGCTGCAGAGAGCCCAGGGCTTCATGCATGCTAAGGAAGCATTCTACCAACTGAACTGCATTCCCAGTCAAAACTCTTAGTCCTGAAGTAATCGAAGCCTTGTGGAGTGGAATGGGAAGTGGATGGGGTGGGTTTTACGGAATGAAAACAGTCAAATTCAATGTGTTTGTATGTAAAAGCTTCATATACTAAAAACATGACTTAATGTACAATTCCATCCCTTCTCTTTTTTGGAGCATGTATTTTTCTTATGTTGGAAGCTTGGATCTATTTTTAATGCTCTTAATTTCATTTACACTTTTCTTGACTTTCAGTGAATTCTTTTTATTCACTTGTTCTGTTTTTGAGCTTTTCAGTCTGCAATTCATCCTATCTACTGAAATTTTTATTTCAGTGATATTTCCAATGGAATAATTTTAAAGTGTTTGCCTATTGCTTCATTTGTTAAATTGCTTTATGACTTTATTGCTATTACTGATGAGATTAATCTTTACATTTAGATCTTTGAACACCCAAAATCTATTTATTTTGCCAATTTTTAATATTATTCTGCAGATTAAATTCGACGATAGTGAATTTCTTTTCCAAGGGCTGATTTTATTAGTTTCCATATTTCTGTATGAGCAAGAAAATGTTCTTTAGACTTTTCCAGTACCCTCTAATCAGTTTTTAATGCGGTTACCCCTTTGTCCTTCTGTGTTTTAGTGGTTGTACAGGTGTTTACCAGTTAACTCTAATGACACTAAGCTCAGAACCAAGTCTTAATGGCTTTTTGAGAGTCGTTCCTCTTGCAACATTAGAAATTGTATATATACAGCCGCTAAGAAAGAGATCAACTTGAGATTGAGGGAACCATCCTTCTGTCTTATCCTGCCTATACTTTAGGTCAGCAGAGCCTTAGCTCCAATCAATCTGGTCTGTTTCTTCAGCTTTCTTAGCATAAAGCACCTCATTGAACCCTGACCATCACACAATAGGTCAGGCTCCACTCATTCTCATCATTCAAGGATCACTTAGCCCTCTTTACCACACATTTAGATACCAGTGGACCCTGCTTCGTTCCTGTTGGTGCTTTGCCTGTGGGAATTTAGATGAATATACCACAGAGAAAGAGATTAAAACTTTTGTTTGTTAAGTAGCTAATTATTACGATATGTCACCTGTCATTTATGCATTGGGAGGGAAGGAAGGGAAGGGGGAAAGAGAGAGAGAGAGAATGCAGTGATCTCTAATTTCTTTTGTATTAACATTTAGGGGTCTAACATGGTGCTTTCCTTCCTGCTAACCCTGAGTCACTGGTTGTTATGTGAGGGGATAAGCTCATAGAGGAAGGATGACTCTTTATATTGCTGGATGATGACAAAGACAAAGTAGCAATGGGACTCTGAAGTCCTCTTCCATGATTTAGTATCCACATTTCTGCCAAATCTAGTGATAACTTGGAGGAATGTTAGATTTTTTTTTTTGTTTTAAAGTACTGCAGGGGGGCTGAGGAGATGGCTTGGTAAATAAAGGCTCTGGTCATGCAAGCCTGACACCTAACTAAGTTCAGATCTCCAGAACCCATATAAAAGTCAGACACAGCAGCACAAGTTATCTAGTAAGTCTACCCACCCACCCCCATTCTAAGATAAATGGGAGGTGAAGACAGGGAATTCTGCGTCTTGCTGACCACCTAGCCCATCTTATGCAGCAGCAGTGAAGAGACCTGGCCTCAAACAAGATAGAAAGGCGAGGAACAATGCCAAATGTTCTTTTAGCTCCACAAGCATGATATAGCATCCATTGCCTACACTCACACATCACACACAAACCTTGAGGATCAGTCTAAGCTACATAGTGACTCTGAAGTCAGCCTAGCCACATAGCAAGATGTTATCTCAAGAGAAACTCAAAATATGCTTAAGTAAGGTTTCTTAAAGGCTGATTAGAACATTTAGAGGTATTTGAAGGGTAGTCGATTCTTTCAACTATGGGCAGTAATCAGGGTCATTTTAACTGATTTCATCAAACCTCAGAAGAGTTGACGCTACTGTGTAATACCAAGGAAGGTATTCTGTAATAGAAAATTGAAGTCATAAAAGTCATATTTTTCCTTCCCAAGGTTTATTGGTGACTACAAATATATATTATATATTAATTATATATTATATGATACATCATATGTTATATATAATAAAATGTACATCACTGCATAGCAGAATATCTTCAGCTTCTCTCTCTGTCTGTGTGTGCATGTATCAGTGTATTTGTGACAGAGAGAGAGAGAAAGAGAGAGAGAAAGAGAGAATCTTCTTATGTAGTCAGTTCTGACCTGGTGCCATTACATCTAGCTTTTTCCTTCCATTTCTTACCAAAGTAGTCCAATATCAAAAGTGATAGAAAAGTATGTATATATGGAAGGTTGGTTTGCTTTATTTTTTTTTGCATTGCTGATTCATCTGCTCATAATGCTACATGGAAAATCAATAAGGGAAGTTTATCTCTCTTTCTACTTGTTTTACTAGAAAAGTATGTAAACCATGCTAATGTTTTCAATAAAAGTACCTTGGTAAGCTTACTCCCTGAATGCCCTGCTTGCTGCACTAATGTTGTTAATAGGCACAAAGAAACAGTAAATAAGGACTTGCAGGTGTTATCTCATGGGGTTGGTAATGAATTCACACAATAAAGCAGTAACATACCTTTTCATTGGTAATTACCACACAGTATCACCAATGAAACCTGGTAATATTTTAAAACTTTTAAGTTACTACCAGATGTGCAGGGTTTGGAACAATTCTTCTCAATTTCTGAGCAATAAATGCATGTGGTTTGTTTTATTGATTTCAATTAAGTATTTTTTAGTTTAAATGAAAAGAAGGTGAGTGGCAATAAAATGGTATTCATGAAAACAAGCCACTATTCATTTCACATTTTAAATTAGTGTTTGGTCATCATAAAGACTGAGCTACCAGCCTCCCAGACTTAAATGTAACTTCTGTATTATACTGAATATCTTAAATTTAGCACTGAGTTAATCTGAAGAAGCAAATGGTACATGGGTTTTCCTCGAACAAATTGCAAAATACAAAACAGGAAACAACAGCAACAATAACAATGACCTCTAAGTTTCTGTGCTTTGATTTCTCTTTGAATTGAAGAGCCACTTCACAAGTTTGACCTTTCCTTCAATGAACATTCCCCAACCTTTGCCATACAAGTATGATCACTCCCCTCTTTTACTGTCCAATACTCACTTTCATGGGCCTTTAGTTAGTTAATGTGGAGTCACTTGACATCACAGGAATAGACGAGTTATTTGATTAAGTCTTATACAGCTCTTTCCAAAGCATTCTTTATTATTGTTAACTGGGTCATAAAATCATTTAAGCAATAAAACACCACTAAAAAGTGAAATAGCATAGAAAATACTGGAGTAAATAGTATATAGCAAAGGTAAATATTATTTCAGGAATTTTTTTTCAGTGCTAACGGTTAGGTCATTTATTTCTTTTTTCTTTAATTTTTTAAACAGAGCCTGCTTCAGGTTTATTTATACAAACAACCCAGAAAACCAGCCATCTACAAAGGGGGAGGGGTGGGGAAACCACACCAGTCCATCTGTCTTCACAATGGCAAGCAGAGATCTTTACTGTGGGGCCTTCAAAGGGGCCCTTGGGAGCCTGAGCTGGAGTTGGAGCAAGAGCTGCAGCCTTGGTCTGAGCTGGACTTGCAGCTTTGAGTTTGGCTGGGGCCTTGGTCTTGGCCTTGACTTTGGCTGGGGTCTTGGCCTTTGATTGGAGCCTGCAACCTTTGGCCATGTAGGTATGAATTCACTTTCCAAGCTTAAGATGAGCAATGTCAAGAATGTTTTTTATATAAATACATATACTCTTTTACACATATATACACATATATATCCATACATGTAAGTATTATGTGTCTGTTGTATCATAATTCATTTAATGCATTTTTTATGCAGCATCATCAAAAACTTAAAATTATTGATCTAGAAGTTTTCCACAGTGCATAATCTGGGATGCTTGTTTAAAACACATAGCTGAACTCCATCTAAAGCTATTGAACAGTGGTTAAAAGGGTCCTTGTTTAATATGAAAAAAACTGAAAAGGAAGGTTTCTACTCAGTAATAATTTAATGAGAGTCCTTGCAAGAGTCTACATGATTCTTTTCTAGAAAGAGTCCATTATGTTGTTCAATCTAGCCTTGAATTTGTAATCCTTCTTTCTCAGTCTCTTTAGTTCTGCATGTGATTCTAATATGCAGCTGGAATTGAAGTTATTGGTCTCTTTAGTTATTTGGTCTTTGTAAGCAGTTACAGTCAAACAGAAAAGAAACTTGTATGTGCCACACATTTCATTCCATCTGTGTTAATGGTTCTAAGACCTTTTAATATCCATCCATCCACATTATCATGAGGATGCATTAAAAATACAGATTCCTGACTTTTCCCCAGAGTCTCTGATTTAGGGAAGGATCCTAAAATTCACACATTTAACAAATTACCACCATTATTAATACCATTGTGTCTACCATTAAGCATAACAAGCAATATTTATTCCAGGTATACAAGGTTGGTTCAAAAGAATCAGCAATGGGGTTGGAGAGATGGCTCAGGAGTTAAGACTCTGTGTCACAAGCAGAAGATTCTAAGTTCAGATCCCAGGTCCCATGTAAAGACACAAGGCAAAAATGACAGTAGCCTGCATTTCTGGCCCTGGTTGGCAGAGCCTGGGAAAACCCCAAGTGAAGTAAAAAGGGAGGTAGAAGCAATCTAGGATGATTCCAGAAGTCACCCTTAGTCTTCCACAGGGACACACAATGTCCTGTGATAGCACACACATACACACACACACATACACACACACATACACACACACACACACACACACACACAAATAAAATAAAGCTTAGAACTCTGTCTTTAAATAAATAAATAAATAAATAAATAAAAGAATCAGGGACATTTTACTTTTTTTCCCCTATGTTAGAAATGGAATCTGGCCTCCTGTACTCTAGGAAAACAGTTTACCACAGAGCCACTTATTTCTAATGTAATGACTGGCAAGATAGGGATATGCCTGTCATTTTGCTATCTTTTTCTATGTATTTTATGTTTTCATTATGTTCCTTTATTTCCCCATTGTCTCATTATTTGTGTTAAATAGAGATATACCATACTCTTTCCAATCATTTTCTGTTTTCTCTCCACATATATATATATATACATATATATATAATATCTCCATATATATAATATCTCCATATATATAATATCTCCATATATATAATATCTCCATATATATAATATCTCCATATATATAACTTTGAGTAACTTTAGTGGCTTTCTTAATTTTTAGTTTGGCAATAACCGAATCCATGACAATCTAGTTCAGATCAATATAATTTATATAAAAACTTTGTTTCTACATCTTCCTATTTCAACCCAATCATTAGATTGTTGTCACAAATTATGTCTTTCTATATTGCATGCTTACCAACTAAGAATTTATTGCATGAGTTGTCTTTAATAATATAAAAGAAAATGAATACTAATAAAGGACATGTTTATATTGTCTTTTTGTATACATATGTCCTACCTTTACCAGTGCTCTTTATTACTTTTGTCTGTCTGTTTGCCTGCCTGCCTCTCTCTCTCTCTCTCTCTCTCTCTCTCTCTCTCTCTCTCTCTTTCTCTCTCTCGGCACTGACTGTCTGTGCCTGTGAAGGCCCAAGAGTATCATCAGAAATCACCCTGCATTGTGCTTTGCTCTGGAGTTTCCCAGACTTTGCCTTCCAGGGTTGTAAATGCAGGTATCAGCCATTTCCACCTGGCATTTTTTTATGTAGAATCTGGGATTAGGACTCTGGACCATCTGCTTGCACGGCAGAGGCTTAACCCCGGAGCCACCTCTGCAGCCACCCATATTTCTTGAACTGAATTCTAGGTATTATCTAGAAACCTTTCTTTTAATCTTGAAGTTCACATAGCATTTAATTAGTTCGGTCCTGCTCCTGGAAAAATCTGTTTATTGGGAAGATCCAGAATGACAAATACAAAGGATTTAAATACATGCCATATTTTGAAGATGGTCAGTTAATAAAGAAGTAAGAAACAAGGGAATCTCTGCCTATGAAAATGTACATTGTGCATAATATTATGATCACAAACACAATATTCCCACCAAAACTTGAAAAAGAGATAGCAATGAGTCAATTTCTATTTCTTCTTACTTTAATGATGTTATCAGTCTAGTTATAAATGTCACCTTGCTTTCACTTTCATACATTTATCAGCATTTTATCTTATTTTTTATTGTGTGTGTGTGTGTGTGTGTGTGTGTGTGTATTCACATGTGTGTGGGTGGGCACATGCCATGGCATGTGTATGGAGGTCAAAAGATGACCTCAGGTGGCAATCCTTGCCTTCCACCTTGATCAAGACAGTGTCTCTTGTTCATGTGTGTACACGCCAGGCTAGCTGGTTTTCAAGCTCCTGGGGAATTCTTTTGTTTCTCTCCATTTTTTTGCCATAGGCTCACGGGGATTACAGATGCATATCCAACTTTTCATAGATTCTAAAAACTTGAATTCATGTTCCCATGTTTCTGTAGCAAACACTTTACCTACGAAGTCATCACCACAGTTCTTATCAACATTTTAAAAGTTACTCTGAAACAAGGTAGTCTTGTTCTTGATCTGAGTTTTAGGCTACTTCTGAGTCTTCTTCATTTTTCTTGAAGTTAATGATGAAAACTTTAATGAAAATTTTACCTGAAATGGGGTGTTGAAGAAACTAAATTAAGGGCCTATAATCCCAATTACTCTAGAAGGTGAATAGAAGCATCACAAATTTCAGGCCAGCCCAGACTGGATAGCAATACCCTGCCTCAAAAAAAATTGAGCCATTTTAGCACAAAATTTCCATTTTTCACAGAGTATTTGCATAATAAGTTGCAAATATGTAACCATCCATAAATAGACCTGAAGTGGGATGTAGGTTTGATTTTGAGTATTGTATAATATTTCATCAGAATACATGTGTATTACCTTCTTAGATATTAAAACATACTTTGTAATTCCAATTAACAGTGAAGGAAGAGTTGACATGAAATTGATCAGATTAGTGGCATGTGGGTGAATTTCTGTCAACATTCAAATATTAACATTAACAACAAATGCAAACCCAAGAGAGAAATATACCTTCTTAGATGAACTTGAAAATGTGTCATAGCTAGAAGCTGTTAGAGAGAAAAATGTGCAGAATACACCACCTTTGCATCCTCTGTTGTTTCAGTACATCCACAGCATAACTTTGTGTAAAAATGATGATATGAATTCTATCATCATCTAGATTTTAGACGAAAGTATAAGCTTTAAAGATAATCCCTCAATTCTTTGTCCTCAGATTTCAAAGTCCAAATTGTCATCACATGATAGTTGGACAGGCTAGAATCTTTATGCCAGCTTATTCTGAAAACAATATTTTACTTTATAGAAGAAATAGAGGAAGTATTCTAATCATGATAATTAAAAAAGCTACAAATAGCCAAATGTGGCACTGTAGACCTATGATGCTGGGACTCGAAGATTAAGGAAGAAGGATTGCAAGTTCATAGCCAGCTTCAGCATATAGTAAGATAGCATTCAAAAAATAAGCAACAACAATAGCAGCAACAACAAAACTTCCCCCAAATGGACAAGTTATCCATGAAGGTAAAGCAAGTTACTAAGTCATCATATGGTAAATTAGCATTCACAGACTTAGTTGTGCAGATGCTTCAAGTACAAAGTAGACAGAATTGCCATGGTTATACATGAAGATGTTCACAAAGCAAAACTATCATGCAAAGTTTCATGCATTCTGTGAGGGTAATGTTAGGGGCAATCAGAAGGCTATCTGTTGAGAGAACAAAGATATATGAAAACATGTCCAGTCATTACATTGGGCTGGTATTTTAGGTCAGTAGATAAGCTCTGATAGATTCTCATTTCCTGCTGGTTCAATGTATAATTAATCTTAATTCCATTTACACTGAGAATCAGAATCATTCACTTATTCAACTAAAATGGCAGTTGAGTATTCATCCTGTGTGAGAAAAGTTTCATGGTCAAATTATCAAACACTAAAGAAAAAGAAAAGCACTAATAAAGTTTTTCCTTTTTAGTGAAGTTATGTTGGTACATCCTCTTCACATTAGAAGAAATAGACTTATACAGGTGAAATATATAGTCGAAGAATAGTAGAATTCATTGATTTACATACACTCCTATGTTGCTTCCATGCTGTATCATCAACACTGGGCCATGAAGAATTAATGGCATCTATGTAGATACAGAGGTAATCCCTTTATTATGAAGAGAAAATTATAAATAAAAATATAGAAGTAAGACTAAACAGAAAACAGAAGAACCCAGGCTTCTTAAGGCAGAATAACTTGAAGGCCTCAGTTATATGATAAGTAAATGGACTATTACCTACAGAAAGTTAAGTAAAAAGTAGAATGCAAATGTAAGATTGTCATAGTCTACCAGTAGGTTTGTTGACCAGAAATATAGCCCAACAATTTTATCTAATGCTTCCATGAAAATCATTTGGAAAAAGTAAAAGTGCTCTGAGAGAGTCTTTCTTCTTTCTCTACACAATCAAAGGAAGGGAAAAAAATGAGAAGAAGAAAAATAGTGTTTTGCTATAATTTGGTTGTATTTTCTTGAGATTAGAATGCTGTCTGAAGCTGCCTTTTTTCTTTCTTACTTTTTCATTTTCCTTTCCTATGTATTCATTTCACAGACATTACAGATGCTTATTTTTTTGGAGGGGGCAGGTACTATTTCCTATGCTAGGGCTATAACTGTGATTAAAACAGATGAGAAATCACAGAGACGGCTCAGGGGTTAAGATGCTGCCTCGCAAACAGAAGGACCTGAGTTTGGATCACAAATTCTACCTAAAAATACTAAGAGAAACAGTGGTGGCTTGTACTTCTGGCTCTGGAAGGTAGAGCCTGGGAAACCCTAGAGCAAACCCAAAAGGAGGTAGAAGCAATCTAGCGTGATCCTGAAGTCACCTCTGGTTCTTCACAGGGACACACAATGCCCTCTGACACACAGATGCATACATGAGCACACACACACACACACACACACACACACACACACACACACAAATAAATAAAAATTCTTTAAAAAATAAATGAAAATAATCTCAATGCAGCTTACATTGTAGTGGGAGAAGATAAATGATATGCATGGAGATTAAATAAGGAAGGGATTAATAAATGCCTATGTCAAACATGGAGGGGAGCTAAAGAAGTGGTCTCATTGAGAGGGTAACAAAAAATTATAGCTCACACATTTACAGAACAGCATATTAGGTTAATGCAGTAAGACAAAAAGGAGAGCAGAAAAGAGCTGAAGTTAAAAGCTAAAGATATTTCTGTATATATGGGGTGTGTGTGTTATGTGTACAACATTTTATATACAGAAAAGTATACAAATTGTAGAGTCCCATATGCCTTTTCACTGAATAGCAATGGAAATTCACTGTTTGTTTTGTTTGTGACAGTATGATTCTGTTTGCTAATACAATAGACAGAAATGACTCACAGAAATACACCAAATAGTGATGTTGGAAGAAACTTGGAGATTTAATCTGAGTTAAGTACATTAGTGCCTATGTGCAAGCACCTTTAAACTTTTTCAACTTGTTTCTAATGGTCTAATTTAACGTTTGCAGAGAGGGAAAATGGCCTGGAGTTTTCTAGTTGACTGTTGTAGTTACTCTTAACTATTGCTGTGATGGAGCACCCAAAGTTAATCGACTTAAGGGAGAAAGGGAGATTTATTCAGCTTACAGTTCCAGAGGGGAGAAGCAGTCTTTCATGGTGGAGGTGGCATGGTTGGCTGGCTGAAGCTGGACACAGGATACGTCACTCCCATTCATAAGGCTGAGAGCTACCAGACTGCTTGCTGCAAAGGCAGACCTCTCCTCCAGGTAGGGTGGGACTAATGTACCAAGGCACACCCCTTGTGACTGCCTTCCTCCTCTCAAGGTGCCATGACCTTCCCAAGCACATGAGACTGTGGGGGATACATTTCAAACCATGACATTGACCATGCTAGTACTCCCCTCATGAGCTCTAATATTATACATGTAAGCATCAGATTAGCATGTTATGAATTTTATTTTAAAATAATTTATTTTAAAATATTTGTAATTCACAAAATTTATAAAATTATAAAAAATATAATTCCTGTAGTCTGTTGAATTTGAGTGATATTTAACTGAAATCTATTCACTTAAAGTTAATCGGACAGGCTGGAGAGATGGCTCAGGGGTTAAGACTCTGCTTGATAAGAAGGATCTGAGTTCAAATCCTGGGTCCCACATAAAATGCCAGGTGAAAATGGCAGTGGCCTGTACTTCCATCTTGGTGGGCTTAGCCTGGGAAATCCCAGAGAGAAGAAAAAGGAGGTAGAAACAACGAGCCTTGAGCCTCTGCAGGGACACACAGTACCCTCTGATACACACACACACACACACACACATCAGTGAACCAATATAATTATTACTACTTCAGTGTTACTAAAATAATTTTGCAATGTAGAGGTGTGAGGTGTCAAATATTTACCCAGCCTTCTCAAATATACAAGATGTATCTGAGATATTTGAATACATGTTCAGCACTTTAAAAATTACATTCTCTGGGGTCCCAGCGGATGTGGATTTCAGCAGCACTGCTGGGGCCTTCAGCTCAGGACCACTCTCCCTCCGCCAGCCTCTCTAGGTCTCTGGGATCCGGTATTGTAGGGCATCGTGCTAGCAGGCCCTGGGAGGGGCCACCGCAGAGGGGCAACCACTGGCAAGATGACTGAAGTACTGTGAGCTCTCAGAAACTGCTACACCAGCTGAATGTCCTGTTGAATAAGAAGTCACGATGTCAGCCAAAGATCTGTGGCTTGAAACTTACTGAGTCTGCACATGATAATGGTCTCAGAATGACTGTGAGACTTTGAAGTGAACCATCTCCTCAGCCTTACTCAGTTCTTTGGTTCCACTCAACTTGGAGACATTTTCTGTAGCTGTGAATTTACTGGACAGATTTCTGTCTAAAAGGAAGGTATGACTGAAACATCTTAGGTGTGTTGGGTTCAGCTGCTTTTACTTGACTCTGAAATCCATAGAAGAGGAAAGGAACGTCTCACTGGCGGCTGACTGGATCCGAGTAAGTCAGTACAGTTTCAGTTTCAGACTCGATGAGACTGGAAAAGATTGTGTTTGAGAAGGTATGTTGAAAAGTCAGAATACTACGCCTTTCAGTTTCTACAACTGTATCACTCACTCATTCAAGAGCACCTGCCATCTAAAAGGAAAAGTAGCCTTAACTTTGAAAGACTAGAAGCTCAACTTACGACATGCCACTGCAGGATCTTATTTTCCAAGGCAAAGCTTCTGTGCTGGCTTGTCTATCATTGTGTTGGGGATCCAAGTGTGTAGAGCTAAATAAAGGAGTAGAATGTCTTCAGAAACATTCCAATGTAGATGGCTGAGATTTGACCTTCTGGCAAAAGCTCATATCCAAGTATCTAACTGAATGTTCATCAAACAAGTGTTCCAAACGAAATGTGCAGAAGTTGAAATGGATCGTGTCTGGGTGCACCACATAGCAACTGAGGCATAGTTACTACAGAGTAACTCACCTTCCAACAATTCTTGAATCAGTTTCTTAAATGAGTAAATTAAGTAGTTACTTATTCTCAGCAATTGAGAAAAGTTTCCAGAGTGGTCATTTTATTCTGCAACTGAAGAACTGAAATATTATCTTTAAAATGAACACTATGGAATTGTAAAAGTAAAGGGAAAGATGACATTACTAGTCCTGTGAGCTAGTACCAATGGAGGCATTCCCAAGGCACAGCACTCTTAAGATAGTTATTCAACCTCTAAATATGTTAACAATTTCATTAAATTAGCTTAGAAAGTAACTTCCTCCAAACTTGATTTTTTAAAGTATTGAAACCCCTCCTTTTTCAATTTGTTTATCTCTTTGCTGTAGCTTATTAAAAATTACAGAAGCCCAAGTAAGACATAGACCAAAAGTTTAGCCTATACATGAGCACAATTTTTTAGCTGATGAACAAAAGCATTATGAATTTGCATGATGTACTTATACAATAATATAGGTTTCTGCAAACTGCTAAGGTGGCCCAACCATACAGTTAACCTATCATTGCTAAAGCAGATGAACTATTAGAGCAATTATGTACATAAAAATGTAAAGTTGGTTATTGATCTATACATATCCTAGTCATCTAAATTTCTTAATTCCTATTAATGTTTTACCTTCTTGTGGTCAAAACTAACTATTAACATTTAACCCATCTACTCATGTTTATGAATCTTGGCTATGAACATTTCACTTTTAGCAACTGGTAATATTTAGGCAGAGTTCTATTAAGTTGGATTTTTGTAGTATAGCTAAATAGCATTGTTGCAATAGCGAACTCTTTCTCTGCAACCCTTAGCTATGGAGTCCATAATGTTATAGTGAATTCAAGTTAGGAGATCTGAGAACATCACAAGTAGATTGCCATTGAGAACTTGGGAAAGCTGCTCACTTCTGTGCTTCGTAGAGTTACGGTTAAATTTGAATTCATCTGCAAAGAATTCAAATCAAAGCTAAAGACATAACTGTGAATGAAATAATAAGTCTGGGGAGGTAAACTATGAATCTTTATTTTTACCACTGATCTAACCTTCTATACTGGACCAATGTATGTAAGTGATACTGAAATAATAAGCTACTTAATTTAAACGTCAAAATTTAAATTACGATGTTTACATCAAAACCAACAATTCACAAATGCACTTTTAAGGCACTATCAGGGTCAGCATTCTAGTATTGAAATGCTTCTTGGCACCCAGAATGTGTAATAGATAATTCAGAGATGGGTTTTTTTGTTGCTACTTAAGAATTACACTTAAGCTTCTGGGAATTTTATATACAGCAAAACAGAAAACAAAAAACCTCACAAGTTTGACAAATCCATGAACTATTTTTAATACTTCTTGTAGAAAACAGGTGATGTTTGTATTAATTGTATTTAAAAAACTTTTGTATAAAATACCCCCTTTATCTTAATCTCCCACATGAGAAATTAGTTTAATGGATTTTCACTCTGAAAACTTGCTTTGTCTTGCTGAAGTAAGTTCTTTTACTCCAGATTTTTCTTTTAAATAAAACTGCTATTGCTCCATGTACAGTGTGGTTTTAACAGGCAGAGAGTATATTTGCAAGATTCCTCTAGGTATCTCAGAAATGGTGTTCAGGAGCCTCCTGGGGATAGTTGGAAGGGAGGAGTTCTATACTGTTGCAATGCAGTATCCAACCCGAGTCCATCCACAATGGTTGCAACCATTCTTGACGTTATGAAATGGATAAACGACCACTGGAAAAAATAAGGCAAAGAACTGCAATGTATTTCATCTTTAACCTTTATAAACCATGATTTATGAATAACTTGTCAGTTTTTCCAAAGGCTGCTATATTTAGTATTTGGAAACATCAAGGATTCATTCTGAGTGGGCAGAGGTAACTTCACCCAACTTCTTTTCAATAAAATTAATGAAATGCAATCCTTGGTAGAATCAACATCGTAAAAATGACCATCTTACCAAAGGCAATATACAAATTCAATGCGATACCAATTAAAATCCCAAAGCAATTCTTTAAAGAAGTTGACCAAATAATCTCAAAATTCATATGGAGGCACAAAAGACCCAGGATAGCAAAGACAATCCTGAGTAACAAAAACACTGCTGGAGGTATTACCATACCAAACCTTAGTTTATACTACAAATCCATAGTTATAAAAACAGCCTGGTACTGGCTCCAAAATAGACACACAGATCAATGGATAAGGATTGAAGACCCAGATATAAGCCCACAAAAATACAGCCATTTGGTCTTTGACAAAGGGGCCCAAAAAATCCAATGGAAAAAGAACAGCATCTTCCAACAAATGGTGCTGGCAAAACTGGATCTCCACATGCAGAAGATTAAAGCTAGACCCATACTTGTCACCATGTACAAGACTTAATTCCAAATGGATCAAGGACCTTGATTTAAGGCCAGAGACTTTAAAAACCATAGTTGAAAGGATAGGGAACTCCCTCGAGCTGATTGGGCTAGGCCAACACTTCCTAAACAGACATCCAATGGCACAGTCACTGCTACCAACTCTCAACAGTTGGGATCTTATGAAATTAAAGAGCTTCTGTTCAGATAAAGAGATTGTAACACGAGCTCAAAGGCAACCTACAGAATGGGAGAAAATCTTCACTAATCACATATCTGACAGAGCTCTACTGTCCATAGTGCACAAAGAACTTAGAAAACTAAACACCAAGGAAAACACTGGCCCAATTAAAAAATGGGCCCTGGAACTTCAAAGAAACTTTACCAGGGATGAAATTAAAATGTCTAACAAATATCTTAAAAAATGCTCCACTTCCTTCGCCATCAGGGAAATGCAAATCAAAACTTCCCTGAGATATCATCTCACCCCGGTCAGGATGGCAAAAATCCACAATACAAACAACGACAAATGCTGGAGAGGATGTGGAGAGAGGGGAACTCTCCTACATTGTTGGTGGGAATGCAGGCTCATACAGCCACTCTGGCGAGCCGTCTGGAGATTCTTAAAGAAATTAAAGATTGAAATGCCATATGACCCTGCTATCCCACTTTTGGGAATAACCCCCCATGCAGCAGAGGTTCACCTCGATAGCACAAGCTCGACCATGTTCATAGCAGCACTGTTTACAATAGCAAAGTCATGGAATCAACCCAAATGTCCAACAGTTGACGAGTGGATAAGGAAACTGTGGTACATCTATACAATGGAGTACTACTCAGCCATCAAAAATGATGCATTACTGGAATTTGCTGGGAAATGGATGTCATTAGAAAGAATTATATTAAGTGAAGTATCCCAAACCCAGAAAATTCAGCGCCGTATGTACTCCTTAATAGGTGGCTCCTAGTACCAAACTCACCTTGCCCACATTGAGACACTTAAAAGTAAACCTATGTAACACAGTAATTGCAAGGATTATGAACAAGAGAGATGGGGTAGGAGGACCACACCAGAAACAAGGAGAGAGGGGACCATGTTACAGCAGAGAAAATAGGCCTCCATCAAGGTCTGCAAGTAAGTAATGAGAAACCTGGTTAAGTTCACAGACGTTCTTTCCTGATTTCACCAGAAGGGGGGGCATATAGTCTAGCAGATAAAAAGTAATCATTTTGCAAATGGGTGATGGACCCCTCCCTCACTGAGGTTTCCTACTCTTATTACATCTACCCTTGAATGTGCTATTATAACAAGACTCCAGTTTAACAGCTTTTGTCTCTGGCCAGGGGGTGACATACAGTGCCCAGCAGAATGGAGTGAAGGGCATTGCAGGAGCAGCAAAACTGCAAAAGAAAATCAACAAACCACAATCCAGAACTTCAGAGATTCTATATCAATCACATAGAACTAGGCCAGCCTAATCTCTCCCTATCCTGGAGCTCAGGGACATTTGCCGAAGAGGGGGCAGTAAGATTGTAAGAGCAAAAGGATGGGAGGAGCAACGATTTGCAAGATTCTCAACAATAGTTGGGGCCAAAGCAATCATAATGGGACTTTGCATGCCCTGCGAAATGTCCAATGCACTGTTGCCCTCATAAAGTCTAGCATCTGTTAAGGGCACCGAGACCCCTGATGGCAAGGGATGGACAGCCATAGTAGTGATCCTATGCTTAAGGGGAACAAGAGAAAGGGCTTATGGAAATGCCACTGGGTCCTTTTATGTCATCGGAGAGGAGGACCCAGTGGAGAGTTAAGCGTACACAATAAAGGACTCTCTGGGAATTGGGGGGGAGGCACTGGGGGATGGGGAGGGAGAAGAGGGACAGAAGGGGGTTCGGGGGGAGGAGGGGGGAGGGAGGGAACTGGTAAAAAATTTTAAAATGTATAATTAAATTTTTAATAAAAAAGACACAGATAAAAAAAAATAATGAAATGCAATCCTTAAAAAAATTACATTCTGTGGTGGTATGAGCCTAGCACTGAAGAGTCTTAACCTGTAAGCCATTTCTAGCTATGGATGTGTGATTCTTAAATCGAGTATTTTTCTGGTGCTGGAAGTGAAATCTTGGGCCTTGTGAATGCTAGGCAGTCCTGCCACAGAACTTCATCCTCAACAGGGGGAAATGTTTTAGAGAAAGAATCGATGGAATACTGCAACGTTCCTCATCTTTTCCTGCTTTCTTTGAGTGCCGTTAGCGTGGGTTAAGAAAACTACTTGGTGTCCTGTGGAAATCTGCGCTGCAGGTATTGGGCTGAAATTGGATTTACAGGCTTCCTTTACTGCAGAGCAAGAAGATAGCTGCTTTGGAAGGTGAGCTACATTGTTATTGTGGGAGGACGAGGGGCAATGCATTGAGGTTTCTTGAAAATCTAATGTAGTACTCTATCATGTCAGACTTAGTGCCTTCTTTATTTTTTCTTTCCATGTATAGCTTCTCTGGATGTGTTTTGAATGGACATTGATGATATGCGTGTGGATACACGGGCACGTGTGTGCGGGGGCATGTGCACTGAGTACACATGCTTATGGAGGCGGGAAGATGATGTCAGAAATAATCCTCAATTGCACTTTACCTGATTGTTTTTGAGCCTTTGATTAAACCCAGTGCACTCCGTTAGTGCTGCTTTGGCTAGTCAGTTTCTTCTACCGGTTCCCAGACTCCACCTTCTAGAAATGGAGACACATACAGGCAGCTGACCCTACCTGCCTGCCATTTTATATATGGATTGTGTGGGTCTGAACTCTTGTTCTTTTGCTTGTGTGACAAGTGATTTAATCTCTGAGTCAACTCTCCTGCCCCATCAATGACTTCTTTTTATAGTAATAGTAATATTACTATTTGTAAACATTTGATTACATTCATTTTAATATCGTGAAGTGGAATTTATAAACAATACAAATCCCTATCACATTTCAGAAAATTTAAAGCTACAATGCTTTAAGTGTAATGGAAAGGTACATAGAAAAAGCAATTTAAGGTATATAAATGCATGACCACACTAGATTGAATCAAATACTTGTGATTATAATGAGCTACTTATAATGAACAAGTTTAGATTGAAGTAATAGAATTCGGCTGAGTTTATCAACTTTTTTTTCTTTTCATTTAACCATTTGAAATGTGGCCTAAGTGTAATCCTATATATAATAACATAAAACTGTGGTGATTACAATAGCTACTAATGAAACTCTGGTACAATTACTTCATATTTGTTATTTGTGACTCTTAAAGGTATGTTGGTACAATAATTTTCTGAAATTATGAGCAACTTTTGGTAAAGTTCTGAACAAAGCACTATATAATTGTCCTTTCATTTTTCCCAGTGATCACATTTTTTGAAAATTTTGTATGTGGTATACTGAGGCAAAAATATTTCCCATTTATATATTTTTCCATGAACATATAATGTCTAGCAGGATATCCAAAAGCCTTGTAGTATCTGGAGCAAGTGTTCTTTTATCAGCACAAATCCTGGGTAATGAAAGTGTGGAACTTGTGCACAATGGAATTTTATTCAATTGTAGAAAGGTAAAATTCATAGGATAATGAATGGATTTGAAAGGCATTCTATTAAGCAAGGTGACCTACAATTTTTCTCTCATATACAGATCCTGTATTTTTATGCATAGATATGTAAATATATAAATACATAATTGTTAACACATATCATGCAAAAATTATTATGAGTGAGGATATAGGCTATGAAACTAGGAAGGATACAAGGAGAGGGGAAAAGATTTGTTGATGAAGGGGTTTTCCAAAAAGGCACACCGTAACATGGAAGTAGTGGAAAGAAGGAGAGAGTACAGAGATAGGAGAGAAGAAAGTGGGGGTGAGAATCAACAAATACAAACTTTGAAGATGAAATAATGAAACCTAATATTTTGAATGCTAATTAGAACAAAGTGACATAACGATAATAATAACAAAAAATCACGTGACCCCTACAACAATGTTGATTTAAAAGCAAGAGCCTTGGTCTCTGGCTTTATCTAGTCCATGCCTGTTGTTGAAGTAAACAAAAGTCTAAGGAATTTTCAGTTGTCCCTGAGTGACTGATTTTTCACCTCTTGACAGCTAGAGCTTCAGATTATGCTGGATGTATTTTTTTTCTCTGAAAGTTATTCAGGACTTTGTTCAGATCTGAAGAAAAAATAGTTTGACAAAAAGAGGATATCTGAGTCTGTTTCAATTTTCCAGGCAGATCTGAGGCTTGAGTGGTAGCAATGAAAAGCTAGAACTGATATAGGAGTTTGAGATATTTGTATTTGCTGATAATAGGTGTGGATAGGTGGGAGAGGAGAGTCATAATAGCCTTGATGCACTGGAAAGATGATTACTCCTTTGATTGGAATGAGGAAAATGCTTGGGAATAAAACTTGATATCCATTAAAAAGCAAATATCCCTTCTATGATCAGATTATGTCTTGTTAGCAGAAAGATACTTACATCCAAAGTTAAGGTCCTTAATTATATGTTAAGATCTTCATCATCACTGACATTGATAGTTTTAGGTAACTTGAATTTAGCATTCGGCAATTTCCATCTGAAGTTCAGGTTTGGATTTTGTCTCTCTCCCTTTTTCTTTTCTATTGTTTCCTTTTTTTTTCCTTCGGTACTGGGGGTTTGGCCTAGGGCCTTGTACATGCTAGGTAAATACTCTACCACTGAACTGTATGCCCAGCCATTTTTTACTTTAATTTGAGATAGAGGCTCATTAAGTAGCCCAGGCAGATCTTAAAATTACAGCATAGCCTAAGCAGTCCTTGTTCTGTTTTACTATTTTTTCAGTTTTAAAAATAAGTGTGTGTGTGTTGGGGGGGGTGCATGTATACATACATGCATGTGTATGTGTGTGCATGTAGAGGCCAGAAGACAGCTTTGGGTTTCTTCTTCAACATTGTCACCCACTTCATTTGGCACAGGATCTCTTTCAGACCTAGAACTCCAAAAGTAGGCTAGGATTGGCTGGTCAGGGAATCCTCAGGATCCTTCTCTCTCTCTGCTGTATAAGCATCAGAATTACAAGCACATGCTGCCTAGCCCAACCATTTTTACTTTTCACATAGGTTCTGAGGCTCAGACTCATATCCTGATGATTGTGAGGTAAGCACTTTACCAAGCTACCAGCTCAGTGCCTGTTGCTTGTTTTTTTTGAGACAAGCTCTTATATAGCTCAGGCTGGCCTCAAACTTCTGATGTTGTCCCTATAACCATGTGCTGCGATGACAAGCATGTGTCACCACATCCAGCTTTAGGCCTTGAACTTGTGATCCAACCACTTCAGCCCTCTGAGTAGCTAAGATAACAGACCTTGCCTCAATAGGCCTGGCTGTTTCCTTTGTCCTTACACTGTATTTCAACATAATTCATTTACTTATAAAACTTTCATATGGATATTAATTCCACAAGATATTATAAACATTGATTATTGAATGATTACATAATATCCAGCAAATATTAAAGATGACAATTTCATGCCTACTTTAAAAATGGAAAAGTGTTTCTTATAGTATCTGGATTCAGTATGAGAAAAGCAACAATTCTATATTCATTCTCCTTAAGTCTGGAAAGCAATTGTGGGACTCTATGTGCCAGACACAGGTGTTTGGGGGTGGGGCTTGTGGGTGGATGGACATAACGCTGAGCCAGATGGGCATGGTTCCTCTCTCAAATAAGCCCTAAATAGTTGTGCATAGGTAGAAACAAAAACTGAAGCCAATTTGAATTCACAGGGAATTTAGTTATAGTTGAAGTGAATGAAATGGATCCCAGTATTGTGCCTGTTCAGACTGGTGCAGCTATTCTGAGGTGCCAGTTTTTTTGAGCTTCTTTTCTTGAACATACCAGCACAGCAGCCTCCTTTTGGATGTTGCAGGAGTGAACATTTATCATCATTGAGTTTCTAAGTGGAGCAAAGTTGAATAAGGGAAAGAAGAGTCCAAATCACAAGGTACAGTCACATTCAGATTGACAAACAAAGAGAGAGGCATAGTATCATGGCAGTTGAGATTCATTGCTAAAAAAAGGGGATTAGAATCGATGATTAGGAGATGCAAACATACAAGGATATGAGAAATGTTTCCCCTGTTGTACTAATTTTTTTTTAGAACTAGCTAATGAGAGATGCCAGTTGAGGCTAACTTGGGATAAATAGAACCTTTGCTATAAGACCCTCTGAGGTACCAGAGCAGTGAAGAGGGTTTCCTCCTTTTCTTTTCCTTCCTATTCCTTCATTGGTCACTGATTTTTACACTCTGTTGGATTCCTTCAATGGTGGAGTTGGAACAAGCAAAAATAACCTAGGCAAACCATCTACCGCTGGTGTCCACTGATTGAAACATTCCCCAGTGAGCTAGTTGCCTTTGCTCCTCACCTCCTCACAGAGGGGAGTGGTGCCTCAGGCTAGCCTTTGATGAAATTGCTTGCTTTGGTCTAAATGAAAGCAACAAGAAGAGAAAAGAGATTTCAGAGGGATCTGAAATCTATTCTTAACCTCTTTTGCAAGACATTTTGCTTAGGCTGAGAAAATAAGCAGCATCTGTTCTGAGCTGTTACTCATAAGTATTAAGTCTGGTTGAAGAAGTGCCCATGTGGAAAGGGGGAGTAGATTAACTAAACAAGTAAGTTTTACATTGATCTTTCTGAATTGTTTCCTTAGTTCTATGGGAGATTAATGGTTTGTTGGACTTGTGCAAATTGTTCAGAATCATGGCATGACTGACAGCGATCACTAAAAATAAGGTGTTTGCTTTTGGTTAAAGTTTACACTGGGCTTATGTATTGCTGGAGAATATTACACTAAAGTAGTCTCCTTCCATTTTGAAAAACGTATCTTTCATGTGTACATAGGTGCATGCATGGATTTGTTTCCCTAGGTTTGGGCTGTCAATGTTATCTGGGCACAGAACTTAGTTAAATACTACTGAATATGCATATAGGAAGTTGAAGGCTCTCCAGTATTCATTCTCTGCTTTATTTCACTTTTCCAATTCTCCACCACTCATTCTTGCTCTTTCATACACAGTCTCTGGCCTCAAACCATACTACATATACCTCCTTCCTCATTCTTGTAGTTTCTGGCAGGCTTATGAGTGGACCCCTTCCCCGCAGGTTTCCTTACACCATCTCAGTTTCCTTACACTATAATTGTTTATTACAGGCTTACCAAATGTCAGGCATTAGACCAAACCCTTCTGTTGTATGGCATTTTTTTCTCCTGGGCAGCCATCTTGAATTTTTCTCCAGTCAGGAACAAGTAGAGGACTCCTGGGGCTCAGAAGGTTTCTGAAACTGACAAGCTTAGAGCAAGAGCTACTCCTTCCAGGATGCAAACAAACTGTTAAGGGGGCAGCCTCGCCTGCTAACCAAGCAGATAAAAGAGACTGCTGAGTGGTTTCAGGCAGTCTGAAGGAGACCACCATCTATCTAGGACAATAAGTAGGATGAGAGGTGAGATTGCTCAGTGGGTAAATACACCTGTACATAAAACTGGTGACCTGAGTTCAATTTCCCCAGTGCTTTCTGGTTGGAAGGAAAGAACCAACTTCTGAACATTGTCCTCTGACCTCAACAGAGCCATGGCTTGCACTCTCTCTTTCTCTCTCTCTCTCTCTTTACTATACACATAATATGCTTACAAACAGAAGTGAAAAAAGTGAAAATAAAAAACACTGCAGGTTTGTATCTATGTGGAATTGAAATAGAAAAAGAAACTGAAATCAAGTAAGGTTGTGAAATCCTACCCATATAACCCAAGGATATCTAAACTAATAGTCAATTGTGATATCATGTTGTTATCTGTAGCAGTTATTCCTAGCTATTGCTGTGAGAGAGTACCCAAGGTCAAGCAACTTAAGGGAGAAAGAGAGATTCGGCTTACAGTTTCAGAAGGGAGGCATACTTTCTCATGGCAGAGGCGGCATGACTGGTGGCCAAAGCTGGAGGAGGCTACATTGCTGTAGTCATCTTGGAGGCTGAGAGTTGCCAGACTGCTTGCTGAAAAGGCAGACTTCTCCTGGAGGTAGGGTGGGACTAATCCACCTCAAGGCCCACCCCTTGTGATTGCCTTCCTTCAGCAAGGCTCCACCTCTCAAGTGCCATGACCTTGGCAAACACATGAGACTGTAGGGGACACATTTCAGACCATGACACTCCACCCCTGGCCCCCACAGGCTCATTGCCATCTCATTATCCAAACCATACTCAGTCCAACTTTAAAGTCTTCATAGACTACATCAGTAGTCCCAACACAGTCCAAAAGTCCAAGCCTAAAGCCTCCTGTAAGATCAAGACAAGCTACATACTTCCAACATACAATGGCATTGAATAAACATTCTCATTCTAAAAGGAAGGAATGGGGGCATATCCAGGAAAGATTAGTCCATAACAAGACTAAAAACCAGCAGGACAAACTCCAAATCTTGTAGCTCCAAGTCTAAAAAATGAGCCTCTCATTGAAATCATTTCAGTTCCAAAGGGCTTTGGTTATACCTCTCCAATGCGGCTGTCTGTAGAACACATCGTTCTCTTGGGTTGACTCCTTCCAGGGTATACAGCTGTCCTTGGCAGGTGTACCATGTTGTCTCTGGCATCTCTAACATCTTTACTTCTCAATGGAAAACGAGGCTTTAGCTCCACAGAACAAACTGCCCTTCTTGGGCCTCTAAATTGCAGACCTTCTGCCACATGCTACCTGACTTCCATCATTTTTTGAAATCTTGGATAAGGACTCCACAGTCTCCTCCCTCTTGCATCCTTGATGCCTCTAAAACCAGAACCACATGGATGATTTTCCCAAGACTGGCTCCCATGAATCACAGCTGATTCCGCTTCTCTATGCTGACCATCTCTTTCACTCCTGGGCAGTTGCTTTGTAGAACAAACCTACTCTTGCTTTGAAACTCCACCCTTTAGCTCACTTGTTCCACTTGTTTGGAAAGGATTTGCATTCTTATGGGAGGGAGCCTTCTCTGAGGATCTTGCCCTCAAGGTAGAGCCTCTCTTATCATTCAAATTGAGAGCAGGCTTTTATTTACAAATGGAGCTAATCTCTTTAACAGCCATTTTGTTCTCTGCTTCTTCCTGATTCAACTCTTTAAGTTTGCCTTTGCATATTTTTCATCATTAGATTTTACAGTTTTTCCTTCTCCCTGCCTGATTCTTTACTCTTTTTGGTAACTCTGAAGAAAACTGAAAAGTAGCCATATCACATTGTCAAGACTACATTGCTTTAAAATTTCCTCTGCCAAGCACTCAAATTTAACTTCAGGCAAGCTTTTATGATGAGGGCAAAACTTCACTAAACTCTCTGCTAATATATGGCTCCATGTGTCTCTCATTCAGTTGCAAACATAGTCTCTGTTCCCCTCTGGACCATCATCACAAGCTGGGCTTCCACTGTCTGTATCTTTCACAGCGTTGCTCTCCTCAGAGCTCTCAGGAGAAAGACCCATTTGGCCCCATTGCCAAGACGCAATGACTTTCCCAGCACGAAGTCCCAAAGTTCTAAATATTTCTCCTGACAAACAGTTCCAAAGGCACACAAGCCAAATCACAGCATTGGCCATACTGCTGGGTACCAACTTCTCTCAGCTTCACAGTTTCACGTTGTGGTACTGGAAGCTCTTAATCTCACATCAATACCCTACTCCTGGTACCAATTTCTGTAACAGTTACTCCTAATTATTGCTATGAGAGAGCATCCAAGGTCAAGCAACTTAAGGGAGAAAGGGAGATTTATTTAGCTTATGGTTCCAGAGAGGAGGCACGGTTTCTCATGACAGAGGCAGCATGGCTTGCTGGCCAAAGCTGGAGGAGGCTGCATCACTGCAGTCATCTTGGAGGCTGAGAGCTGCCATGCTTGCTGCAAAGGCAGACTTCTCCTGGAGGTAGGGTGGGACTAATCCACCTTAAGGCCAACCCCTTATGACCGCCTTCCTTCAGCAAGGCTCCACCTCTCAAGGTTCCATGACCTTGCCAAACACGTGAGACTGTGGGGGACACATTTTAAACCATGACATTATCTACAAATGCATTGGGCCAAATTCATACCAATTTAGAATGTGTGTGGCCTTTAGGACACAGGTCAAACATGCTTGAGTGTAAACAATGTCTGAGTATCTAAGGCAAATAGTTTAACTTGATTTAAAGGCATAGTACTAGGGTGGGTAATTGAAATCTCTCTAATGCACAAATCCTAGTTTTTGACTATTAAATATTTATTTTTATGTATTTAGGTGTGACCAAATGTGGATAGAGGTCAGAAAATTAGAGAGGAGCCCACAAGTCAAGAAAAGAGGCTTAGAGGGACGGTAACAAAATATGTGTGATATGGAAGTAGAAGGGGGAATACTGAGGGGAATGGAAAAGTAAAATAGAAGAGGGGGATTAGGAGTTGGGGGAAAGAGCAGGGGCAGAAGGAGAGTCAACCAAAACTAAGCACATAAGAAATTGCCATATAGAAACCTGTTATATCATAAACTAATTTAATAATACATGTCCATGTGTATGTGTATCAGGTGGTCGTGTTCACCCTGTAAGCATGAGAACCTAAGTTTGATACCCCTGAACCCAAAATAAAGGGAAAAAAGGCTAGCTTTAAAACAGGATAAAATATTAATAAAAGCCTATACAATAGAAAGTCTGTCTTAGCCCCCTCCCTTCCACTGGCTCTGAGATAAGACAGTGTTCTGAGAAAGTTCAAAGAGAATAAAAATTCAAGGCTTCTGCTCTCAACAAACATCAGTTCTTCTGGCGTCTGATTACCTGAGTATCCATTTCTGCTTCCCTTCTTTAGCAAATAGAGTGAATAGCCATCTATTTCTAACCTCTGGGTTAGTTGGTTTTCTATTTCTGTTACAAAATAGCTGTCATAATCAGCTTCCCAAGCTCACTGTTTTAAAGGTTCCAGTCCATAACTACATAGTTTTTTGGAGTTCTGTGGCAAGGCTTCATAATAAACATGTGGAGCAAAGTTGCTCAGTTCCTGACAACTAGAAAGCAGAGCAGAGGAAAGAGTCATCCCAGATCTCACTGTCTCCTTCAAGGGCACACTCCCCATGAGTTAAACTCCTAGTAGGCCCCACTTCCCAGTAGTGCCAAAGGCTGCCAACAGCTTTTGGGGGAAACACTTAAGGTCCATCTGCAACAATGATTAAGCTTGGGTTGAATTCTTGATTTTTTCTAGGTATTCATGTATTGTTCTTTTCTGATCTTGGGTTTTTCAAAGAAATGGCTCCATATTCATATACTTCTGAGATCCTGAACTTGTCCTACCTGTTGGGACTTTTGAGAAGGAACCCCCTACCTCAGAATGATCAGGGATACAAAGTCACACTAAAGCCAGCACATAATATATAAAGGATTTTTATTGTCAAGTAAGCAGGAGGACAAAATAGGCGAGAGAGAGAGAGAGAGAGAGAGAGAGAGAGAGAGAGAGAGAGAGAGAGAGAGAGAGAGAGAGAGAGAGAGAGAGAGAAAGAGAGAGAGAGAGAATCTAGTTTCTGGGGTCTCTTATTGGGCATGAATATGTAACCATGGGGACAGGAGCGTGACTATAGGCCAGGAGCATGTAAGAGTACTGGGATGGTTCCCATCTCTCTGCCATCTCATGTCACTAGGTTCTGAACCCTCACTAGGGCGGAGGACTCAGAGGGAGGTTTGGTGTTCCCATAAATGGATGCTCTATCCAGGGGGTGGGTGGGAGAAAGGAAGAGGCACTCGGAGAGGGGGAGGGAGGAGGTGAAAGAAAGGGGGAAAGGAGGAAGAATGCAATGGGGGACAACTGGGAATGTGGGGGAGGGAGAGGATGTGTACCTCTTTTAAAAAAAGAGTACTGGGATGGGAAGGGGCCTTACCCGGGGTGGGTGATAGAGCACTGCCTTTCACCTCTCTAGCCCTAGTCCCTAAGATTCCCACCCTTGTAATTATTTCTCCTGAGTTTCTGGCTAGTCTATTGGGAGAACGTTGTCTGGTGAGGATATTTCTAATTGCAGTGATTTCCTGGATGCAGCAGCCGTGCCTTGAGTGGAATGTCCTGGCCAGCAGTGGACTTCCCCTCCTTTAGGCTCTTAAAATCTTACCATGCCCCCTCTTCCGCAAGATTCCCTGAACCTTAAGATGGAAAGACATTTGGTTGACCTGGCTGAGCATTTTAGGGTTACTGGTGCTCTGCATTCTGCCAACCCTCCTCTTTCTACCTGTTAAGGACTGAATTAAACACAAGCAAGACAATATTTTAAGCCAACAGCATGAATTTGACAATAACCATTTTTACAATAGTAATAATGTTGCATAGTACTTTTTTCAGGTATTCGTGTAATATAAACAGGGCAGAAGGGAATTACAAGCATAGGTAAACAAATATAAATACATGGTGTTGGAAATGAATTTCATGTTTTAACCTTTTTAGTTAAAGGAAAAGACAAATTGATAAGCATCATTTTATTCATATGGAAAGTAAAAGTTAAACAGAAAGCATTCCATTACTTTTTAAACAACCCTATTGTGCATTTTTAAACATTTTTATTACTATTTCCACTCATACAAACTTAATAGTACACCAGTTCCTTCCCTCCCACCCCCCCGAAACCCCTGTTCTCCCTCCCCTCACCCCTACCTCCCCATCTCCCAGTGCCTCCCCCCCAATTCTCAGAAAGTCCTTCAATGTGCATGCCAGACTCTCCTCTGGGCCCTCTTCTCCGATGATGTACAAGGACCCAGTGGCATTTCCCTGAACCCTTTCCCGTGTTCCCCTTAAGCATAGGAACACTACTGTGGCTGTCAATCCCTTGCCTCCAAGGATCTTGGTGCCTTTAGCTGATGCTAGACTTTGTGAGGTCAATAGTGTGTTGGACATTGCGCAGGGCATGCAAAGTCCAATTAAGATTGCTTCGGACCTAACTTGTGTGGAGTATCTTGCAAATCATTGCTCCTCCCATCCTTTTGCTCTTACACTCTTACCGCCCCCTCTTCCGCAAATGTCCCTGAGCTTCAGAATGGGGAGAGATTAGTCTGGCCTAGTTCTAGGTGGTTGATATAGAGTCTCTGAAGTTCTGGATTGTGGTTTGTTGATTTTCTTTTGCAGTTTTGTTGCTCCTGCAATGTCCTTCACTCCATCCTGCTGGGCATTGTATGTCACCCCCTGGCCAGAGACAAAAACTTGTTAAACTGGAGTCTTATTATAAGAGCACATTCAAGGGTAGATGTAATAAAAGTAGGAAAACTCAGTGAGGGAGGGATCAATCACCCATTTGCAGAATGGTTACTTATTATCTGCCAGACTATATGCCCTCCCCTTCTGGTGACATCATACCCCCTCAGTTGTACATGATCAGGAAGGAACGTCTGTGAACTTAACCAGGTGTCTCATTACTTACTTACATTCCTTGATGGAGGCCTATTTTCTCTGCTGTAACATGGTCACTTCTCTCCTTGTTTCTGGTGTGGCCCTCCAACCCCATCCCTCCTGTTCACAATCCTTGCAATTACTGTACATATTACAAAGATTTGTCTTTGAGTGTCTCAAGGTGGGCTGGGTGGGTTTGGTACTAGGAGCCACCTATTAGGGAGTACATACGGCATTTAATTTTCTGGGTTTGGGATACTACACTTAATATAATTGTTTCTAATGACATCTATACCCTGGCAAATTCCAGTAACTCGTCATTTTTGATGGCTCAGTAATATTCCATTGTATAGATGTACCACAGTTTCCTTATCTACTCGTCAACTGTTGGACACTTGGGTTAATTCCATGACTTTGCTATTGTAAACAGTGCTGCTATGAACATGGTCGTACTTGTGCTATCGAGGTGAACCTCTGCTGCATGTGCGGTTATTCCCAAAAATGGAATCGCAGGGTCATATGGCATTTCAATCTTTAATTTCTTTAAGAATCTCCAGACGGCTCGCCAGAGTGGCTGTATGAGCCTGCACTCCCACCAGCAATGTGAGGAGAGTTCCCCTCTCTCCACACCCTCTGCAGCATTTGTTGTTGTTTGTATTGTGGATTTTTGCCATACTGACTGGGGTGAGATGATATCTCAGGGAAGTTTTGATTTGCATTTCCCTGATGGCTAAAGAAGTGGAGCATTTTTTAAGATATTTGTTAGACATTTTAATTTTATCCCTGGTAAATTTCTTTTAAGTTCCAGGGCCCATTTTTTAATTGGGCCAGTGTTTTCCTTGTAGTTTAGTTTTCTAAGTTCTTTATGCACTCTGGACAGTAGATCTCTATCAGATATGTGGATAGTGAAGATTTTCTCCCATTCTGTGGGTTGCCTGTGAGCTCGTGTTACAATCTCTTTATCTGAACAGAAGCTCTTTAATTTCACAAGATCCCAACTGTTGAGAGTTGGTAGCAGTGACTATGCCATTGGATGTCTGTTTAGGAACTGTTGGCCTAGCCCAATCAGCTTGAGGGAGTTCCCTATCCTTTCAATTATGGTTTTTATAGTCTCTAGCCTTATATAAAGGTCCTTGATCCATTTGGAATTAAGTCTTGTACATGGTGACAAGTACGGATCCAGCTTTAATCTTCTAAATGTGGAGATCCAGTTTTGCCAGCACCATTTGTTGAAGATGCTGTTCTTTTTCCATTGGATTCTTTGGGCCCCTTTGTCAAAGACCAAATGGCTGTAATTTTGTGGGCTTATATCTGGGTCTTCAATCCTTATCCATTGGTCCGTGTGTCTATTTTGGAGCCAGTACCAGGCTGTTTTTATAACTATGGATTTGTAGTATAGATTAAGGTTTGGTAGGGTAATACCTCCAGCAGTGTTTTTGTTACTCAGGATTGTCTTTGCTATCCTGGGTCTTTTGTGCCTCCATATGAATTTTGAGATTGTTTGGTCAACTTCTTTAAAGAATTGCTTTGGGATTTTAATTGGTATAGCATTGCATTTGTATATTGCCTTTGGTAGGATGGTCATTTTTACAATGTTGATTCTGCCAATCCAGGAACATAGGGGGTCTATCCACCTTCTGGTTTCTTCTGCTATTTCTTTCTTTAGAGTTTTAATGTTTTCATTGTAAAGGTCTTTTACCTCCTTGGTTAGGTTTATACCAAGGTATTTCATTTTTTTAGGGGCTATAGTAAATGGGATGGTTTCTCTCAAGGCTTTTTCACTTCTTTCATTCTGGGAATATAGGAAGGCCACTGATTTTTGCGCATTTATTTTGTATCCTGCCACCCTGCTGAACTTCTCAATTAGTTCCAGGAGCTTCCTGGTAGAGTTTTTGGGATCACTCAGGTATAAAATCATGTCATCTGTAAATAGGGATAGCTTGACTTCTTTCTTACCGATTTGAATCCCTCTTATGTCCCTTTCTTGTCTTATGGCTTCAGCTAAGACTTCAAGTACGATATTGAATAGAAGTGGTGAGAATGGACAGCCTTGTCTAGTTCCTGATGGAAGTGGGAATGCTTCAAGTTTTTCCCCATTGAGCATAATCCTTGCTGTGGGCTTGTTGTATTCAGCTTTTATTATATTGATAAAGATTCCTTCCATTCCTACTGTCTCTGGCGTTTTGATCATAAATGGCTGTTGGATCTTGTCAAAAGCTTTTTCTGCATCTATCGAGAATATCATGTGGTCTTGGACTTTGGACTGGTTTATATGATGAATTACATTTATTTATTTGTGTATGTTGAACCAACCTTGTGTGCCGGGGAGGAAGCCTCCTTGGTCCCCGTAAATGACCTTTTTGATATGTTTTTGAATCCAATTTGCTAAAACTTTGTTGAGAATCTTTGTGTCTGTGTTCATCAAAGAGATTGGCCTATAGTTTTCTTTTTTAAGTGAATCTTCATTAGGTTTTGGGATTAAAACAATATTAGCTTCATAGAAGGAATTTGGTAGTGTTCCTTCCTTTGCTATTTGATGGAACATTTTAAGGAGTATTGGTGTTATTAACTCCTTAAATGTCTGGTAGAACTCTGTGCTGAATCCATCTGGTCCAGGACATTTTTTGGTGGGAAGATTCGAGATTACTTCTTCAATTTCCTTATATGTTATAGGATTATTTAAATATTTCACAACGTTTTGATTCGATTTAGATAAGTTGTGTTTACTTAGAAATTCATCCATCTCTTTTGTGTTGTCAAAATTCACAGAGTACAAGTTTTTGAAATATGATGTTATAATTCTCTGGATTTCTTGGATATCAGTAGTAATAACTCCATGTTCATTTCTAAATTTTTTAATTTGGGTTTTTTCTCTCCTGCTTTTGGTTAATTTAGCTAGGGGTATATCAGTCTTATTGATTTTTTCAAAGAACCAGCTTTTTTTTTTTTTTTACCATTTTTTTATTATTATTTCCGCTCATACAAACTCAATAGGTAGACCAGTTCCCTCCCCCCTCCTCCTCCCCCCAAACCCCCTGCTCTCCCTCCATCCCTCCCCATCTCCCAGTGCCTCCCCCCCAATTCCCAGAGAGTCCTTTATTGTGTATGCCTAACTCTCGTCTTGGTCCTCCTTTCCGATGACATAAAAGGACCCAGTGGCATTTCCCTGAACCCTTTCTCGTGTTCCCCTTAAGCATAGGAACACTTCTGTGGCCATCAATCCCTTGCCTCCAAGGATCTTGGTGCCTTTAGCCGGTGTTAGACTTTGTGAGGTCAATAGTGTGACGGACATGGCGCAGGGCATGCAGAGTCCTATTATGATTGCTTCAGCCCTATCTAGTGAGGAGACTCTTCAAATCATTGCTCCCCCAATCCTTTTGCTCTTACAATCTTACCGCCCCCTCTTCCGCAGATGTCCCTGAGCTTCAGGATGGGGGGAGATTAGGCTGACTTAGTTCTATGTGGGTGATATAGAGTCTCTGAAGTTCTGGATTGTGGTTTGTTGATTTTCTTTTGCAGTTTTGCTGTTCCTGCAATGCCCTTCACTCCATGCTGCTGGGCATTGTATGTCACCCCCTGGTCATAGACAAAAAACTGTTAAACTGGAGTCGTGTTATAATAGCACATTCAAGGGTAGATGTAATAAAAGCAGGAAACCTCGGTGAGGGAGGGATCAGTCACCCATTTGCAAAATGATCTCTTTTCATCTGCCAGACTATATGCCCTCCCCTTCTGGTGAGATCATACCCCCTCAGTTGTACATGATCAGGAACAAAGGTCTGTGAACTTAACCAGGTGTCACATTACTTACTTGCATTCCTTGGAGGTCGATTTTCTCTGCTGTAACATGGTCCCCTCTCTCCTTGTGTCTGGTGTGGCCCTCCAACCCCATCCCTCCTGTTCACAATCCTTGCAATTACCGTATTACATAGGTTTACCCTTGAGTGTCTCAATGTGGGCTTGGTGAGTTTGGTACTAGGAGCCATCTATTAGGGAGTATATACGGCACTTAACTTTCTGGGATTGGGATACTTCACTTAATATAATTGTTTCTTATGACATCCATTTCCCAGCAAATTCCAGTAATTCATCATTTTTCATGGCTGAGTAGTACTCCATTGTATAGATGTACCACAGTTTCCTTATCCACTCGTCAACTGTTGGACATTTGGGTTGATTCCATGACTTTGCTATTGTAAACAGTGCTGCTATGAACATAGTCGTGTTTGTGCTATCAAGGTGAACCTCTGCTGCATGGGGGGTTATTCCCAAAAGTGGGATAGCAGGGTCATATGGCATTTCAATCTTTAATTTCTTTAAGAATCTCCAGACGGCTCACCAGAGTGGGTGTATGAGCCTGCACTCCCACCAGCAATGTGAGGAGAGTTCCCCTCTCTCCACATCCTCTCCAACATTTGTTGTTGTTTGTATTGTGGATTTTTGCCATCCTGACCGGGGTGAGATGATATCTCAGGGACGTTTTGATCTGCATTTCCCTGATGGCTAAAGAAGTGGAGCATTTTTTAAGATATTTGTTATACATTTTAATTTCCTCTCTGGTAAAATTTCTTTTAAGTTCAGGGCCCATTTTTTAATTGGGCCATTGGTTTGCTTGGTGTTTAATTTTCTAAGTTCTTTGTGCACTCTGGACAGTAGAGCTCTGTCAGATATGTGGTTAGTGAATATTTTCTCCCATTCTGTGGGTTGCCTTTGAGCTCGTGTGACAATCTCTTTATCTGAACAGAAGCTCTTTAATTTCACAAGATCCAAACTGTTGAGAGTTGGTAGCAGTGACTGTGCCATTGGATGTCTGTTTAGGAACTGTTGGCCTAGCCCAATCAGCTCAAGGGAGTTCCCTATCCGTTCACTTATGATTTTTATAGTCTCTGGCCTGATATCAAGGTCCTTGATCCATTTGGAATTAAGTCTTGTACATGGTGACAAGTATGGGTCCAGCTTTAATCTTCTGCATGTGGGGATCCAGTTTTGCCAGCACCATTTGTTGAAGATGCTGTTCTTTTTCCATTGGATTCTTTGGGCCCCTTTGTCGAAGATCAAATGGCTGTATTTTTGTGGGCTTATATCTGGGTCCTCAACCCTTATCCATTGGTCCGTGTGTCTATTTTGGAGCCAGTACCAGGGTGTTTTTATAACTATGGATTTGTAGTATAGACTAAGGTTCGGTATGGTAATACCTCCAGCAGTGTTTTTGTTACTCAGGATTTTCTTTGCTATCCTAGGTCTTTTGTGCCACCATATGAACGTTGAGATTGTTTGGTCAACTTCTTTAAAGAATTGCTTTGCGATTTTAATTGGTATAGCATTGAATTTGTATATTGCCTTTGGTAGGATGGTTATTTTTACAATGTTGATTCTGGCAATCCAGGAGCATGGGAGGTCTTTCCACCTTCTGATGTCTTCAGCAATTTCTTTCTTTAGGGTTTTATAGTTTTCATTGTAAAGGTCTTTTACCTCCTTGGTTAGGTGTATACCAAGGTATTTCATTTTTTAGGGGCTATAGTAAATGAGATTGTTTCTCTCAAGGCTTTTTCACTTCTTTCATTCTGGGCATATAGGAAGGCCTCTGATTTTTGCACATTTATTTTGTATCCTGCCACCCTGCTGAACTTCTCAATTAGTTCCAGGAGCTTCCTGGTGGAGTTTTTGGTATCACTCAGGTATAAGATCATGTCATCTGCAAATAAGGATAACTTGACTTCTTCCTTGCCGATTTGAATCCCTCTTATGTCCTTTTCTTGTCTTATGGCTTCAGCGAAGACTTCAAATACAATATTGAATAGAAGTGGTGAGAGTGGACAGCCTTGTCTAGTTCCTGATCGAAGTGGGAATGCTTCCAATTGTTCCCCATTGAGCATAATCCTTGCTGTGGGCTTGTCGTATACAGCTTTTATTATATTGATAAAGATTCCTTCCATTCCTACTGTCTCTAGCGTTTTGATCATAAAAGGCTGTTGGATCTTGTGAAAGGTTTTTTCTGTGTCTATCGAGAGTATCATGTGGTCTTGGACTTTGAACTGGTTTACATGATGAATTACATTTATTGATTTGTGTATTTTGAACCAACCTTGCGTGCCGGGGATGAAGCGTACTTGGTCCCTGTGAATGATCTTTTTTTTTTTTTTTTTTACATTTTTTTTATTATTATTATTATGTTTTTGAATCCGATTTGCTAAGACTTTGTTGAGAATCTTTGCGTCTGTGTTCATCAGGGATATCGGCGTATAGTTTTCTTTTTTAAGTTAATCTTTATTAGGTTTTGGGATTAAGACAATATTAGCTTTATAGAAGGAATTTGGTAGTGTTCCTTCCTTTGCTATTTGATGGAACAGTTTAAGGAGTATTGGTGTTATTGACTCCTTAAATGTCTGGTAGAATTGTGTGCTGAATCCATCTGGTCCAGGACATTTTTTGGTGGTAAGATTCGAGATTACTTCTTCAATTTCCTTATATGTTATAGGGCCATTTAAGTAATTCACAACTTCCTTATCCAATTTAGGTAAGATGTGTTTACTTAGAAATTCATCCATCTCTTGTGTGTTGTCAAACTTCACAGAGTATAAGTTTTTGAAATATGATGTTATACTTCTCTGGATTTCTTGGGTATCAGTAGTGATTACTCCATGTTCCTTTCTAATTTTGTTAATTTGGGTTTTCTCTCTCTTGCTTTTGGTTAATTTAGCTAGGGGTGTATCTATCTTATTGATTTTTGCAAAGAACCAGCTTTTTGACTGGTTGATTTTTTCTATCGTTTTCTTAGTCTCGATTTCAGATATTTCTCCCCTTATTTTGCTAATCTCCTCTCCTGTACCACTTTTGGGATCACATTGCTCAAGTTTCTCCAAAGCCGTAAGCTGCATCGTTAAGTTCTTTATTTCTGATGTTTCCATTTTTTTGATGTAGGCATTAAGAGCTATGAACTTACCTCTTAGGACAGCTTTCATTGTGTCCCAAAGATTTTGGTAAGATGTATTTTCGTTATCGTTCACTTTCAGGAAATCTTGAATTTCCTTTTTAATTTCTTCCTGAATCCAGTTCTCATTCAGCATCATATTGTTAAGTTTCCAGGAGTTAGTGTATTTTCTCTTGTTTGTTGTGTTGTGGATGTCCAGCTTTAGGCTGTGGTGATCTGATAGGGCACAGGTTAGAATTTCAACTTTTTTGTATATGTGTAGATTCGTTTTGTAGCCCAATATGTGATCTATTTTGGAGAAAGTTCCGTGTGCTGCTGAGAAAAATGTGTATTCTTTGGTGCGTGGGTGAAAAGTTCGATAGAGATCTGTAAGGTCCATTTCTTTAAGGGTTTGATTAAGTTCCAAAGTGTCCCTGTTAAGCTTTTGACCTGTTGATCTATCCCATGTTGAGAGGGCGATGTTGAAATCCCCATGAATTATCGTTTGGGAGTTGATTTCTCACTTTAGACACTGTAGGGTTTTCTTGATGAATGTGGAGGGGCCCATACTGGGTGCATATATGTTCAGTATTGTGAAGTCTTCCTGGTGAATTGTACCTGTGACTAAAATGTAGTATCCATCTGTGTCTCTTATGATTTTTTGGGGTTTGAAGTCCACTTTGTCCGACAGCATAATGGCTACCCCTGCCTGATTCCTGGTTCCATTAGCTTGCAGCATTTTGGACCAGCTTTTCAGTTTTAGGATGTGCCTATCTTTTGTGGTGAGATGAGTTTCCTGAAGGCAGCAGGTTGATGGGTTGTGATTTTTTATCCAAGTTTGTAATTTGTATCTCTTAATCGGTGAGTTAAGCCCTTTGACATTTAATGTTATAATGGAGAAATTCTTTTTAATTCTGGACATTTTTTATGTTTAGTGGATTTTGTAAGGTTATTGTTTTACAATTATATTTTTGTGGTATTATACTTCCCTTCTGTCCTTCTGGATATGCTTGTTCTTTTCTTCAAATTTGCATATCATTTCTGCATTTTTTGAAGGCCTGGTTTGGTAGACATGTATCCTTCAAGTTGTCTTTGTGCTGGAAAATTTTTCTTTCTCCTCCGATCATGACAGATAGTTTTCCCGGGTATATCAGTCTGGGTTGGCATTTTTGCTCATTTAATACTTGAAGTACGTCTCTCCAAACTCTTCTTCCTTTTACTGTTTCCATTGAGAAGTCATTTGTTATTTTAATAGGTTTGCTTTTAAAAGTGACTTGCTTTTTTTCTCTTGAAGCTCTCAGCACCCTTTCTTTGTCTTGAATGTGGAGTGTTTTGACTATTATTTGCTGTGGCGATTTTCTATTTTCGTCATATCTGTTTGGAGTGCAAAATGCCTCTTGTATTTGGATGGGCCTCTCATTCTTCAGCTGAGGGAAGTTTTCGTTTATGATAGTTTGAAAAATTTCCTCAGGTGTGGTATTTTGAGATTCTTGCTCTGGTATTCCATGAATGCGCATGTTAGGCTTCTTCAGGGTGTCCCATATCTCTTGAATGTTCCTCTCAAGTATTTTTCTGTCTTTAACAATCTCTTCCATTGAGCTGGTTAATTCTCCTACTTTGTCTTCAAGATCTGAAATTCTATTTTCTGCTTTGTTAGTTCTGCTCATAAGACTCTCTGTTGAGCTTTGGGTTGAAGATAGCTTGCCTTTTAGTTCAATTTAAGCTCTGCCTGAGACTGTTTTAACTGCTCTATGCCTATTTTTGTTTCTTGAACTGTTTTTCTCAACTCCTCCAAATGGCTGTTGTGTTCCTTTTCAAAGTGGTTGATTCGTTTGTTTAACTCCTCTTGGATTTCCTCTTTCATAGTATTAATCATGGTAATGATCATACTTTGAAAGTGGTTGTTTTGGGTCTGGCTTTCTTGGCTGTTTTCTGTGAATTTGTTCTGGTTGCAATCCATCCTTAAGGGGTTAATTCTTTCAGTGGGAGATTGGTCTTCTTGGGTTTTGTTTCTCATGGATCTGCACTTTGACTTGGTCATTGTTGTTTTGTCTTCTAGGGCTTTTCAGTTTCTGTGTGTTTTTGACTGATTTAGTTGGTATTACTACACTTGGGCAGTTATTACTAGTGCTTGCCTTGGGGGTTGGGTATGTTTGTCATTTGTTATTTTAATTTCCTAGTTGAGGCTGTTAGGCTGTTAGTACATCAGTTAAGTCAGGTTAAGTAGACAAGGAGTGAATATTAGTATGGTAGTGCACTTTTACGATGTAGTATCTTGGTGATATGTGAGGGTGAGTGGTATGATCCCCAGAGTTGTATATGTTTTTGGGGTGGCTTTATGGAAAAGTTAATCTATAGTGATTAAGACTAGAAAGGAACAGTAAGGTGAAAAAAAGGAGGTTTACTTATCTTTAGGCTGGATGTGAAGAATCTCTCCCATGTGATAGGATGATTGTAGAGGTTTTCAGATGTATGGCCTTTGACCCTTAGAACTTTGCTTGAGTTTTCTTTGGACTCTATTGAATTCTGAGTAGCAGTGTGTCTTCTGTAGACCACATACGTGGGTCCCTAGTGGGCCGGAGAGGCAGAGGGGCTGATGTTGATGGCAGAATTCTTCACCTGGGACCTGGGACTTGGCTTAGTGTCCTACCCAAGCTCCAGGGATGGAGGAAAGCAAGCAAGTCCTGTCCAGTTGGGCGGACATTCAGGCGGAAGGGGGAAAGGAGCCTGGGGCTCAGGGCGTGGCCCAGGCCAAAACCGGAGGCAGCTTGGGTGTCGGCGGGATGCGGGGTGACCTGGATGGGGCTGTGGGAACTCACCTGGGGCTCTGGCCGAGTGGGGAGCGGGCGGGGCGTTCCTGCGGACAAAGGCGGCGTGGGAGGGAGAAGGGCCTATTGTGCAATTTTTATACACACACCTTGCTCGAAAATATGACATATCACATAAGAGCAAAAACAATACCAGGAAGGAAAATGTCCCAGCAAAAGTCCACTTCTGATGGCTTTTTCTTCTCAGTAGAAGTGGACAGCTTGGAGGGCCCACAGTCCTTCTCAGTAGAAGCAGACCTTGTGCAGGAAGGACTTGCTGCTCCTTTTCTCAAACTCCCAAAGCAGTTCCGAGATCTCATCATCTATATCTTCACTGTGCTGGATACACTGGCAGAGCTCACAGATTAGGAGAGCCCCAATGGTAGCCTCTTTGTAGTTGTCCAGGAATGTCACATTGATCAAATGCACGGGCTTGCAATTTGCTTGCTCTCGGGAGATAAGAAACTCCACCACCTCGTCATAGACGTGTTCTTCACATGTGAAGATCAGATCAAACAATTCTTCACAGCTCTGGAACCTCTCTGGGCAAGATTTGATTCTCCTGTTTCTATCCAGCATGTGTAAAAATGCCATTTGTACTGTAAAAGGCTTTATCCTTTTTCAGAAGGTCTTGGTACATCCAATCGTAGGTTGTGTGGAAATCATAGATGTTTGGCATGTCTGGAGTAAGTCCGGGAATTTCCACATAAATTCCAGTTCCGAAGGACTGTACATATAAACCTCTTTTGCTCAGGACATTGTGTGCCTCCATGCTCCGGTCCTGGTTGCTGGGACTCACCACTACCATGTGCAACGGGAAGAAGGGCATGGTGTCCCCTTCAGCAAGAATTGTGGCTTCGAATCACCTGTCGGCAACAGCGGTAAGATATTGAGCAACAAAATGGAGACTTTAATTACTGAAAGTTGTGTGTGAGGGTGATGGGACACATCACAAACACACGGTTGCATCACACAGAACATGCTTTCCTTGGTGGGGGGGTGGGGGTGGGGTGGGGGGCTGTGACTTAAGGCCAGAGTGAAGGATTGCCGAGTGGTAACATTGCAACTGCCCTAGACACGCATATGCACTCAAAAGCCATCGATGTTCTATAGAGCTGAAAAGTGAATCATACCAGTGTTCTCTATTATGACTATAAACAATGTCTTACTGGATTTTCAATGTTATTCATTCTCTGCATTTTCTAATTTCTAGTCTTTTTCTTCCTGTTTACGTGTGCAACATTTCTGACTCATTTTCTAGTTTAATAAATGTCTTCATTTGTTCATTTATACCCAGTAGGCTGGAGAGTTTTGCTTTGTTTGTTTGTTTGTTTTAAATAGGGCCTCCATTCTCTCCCTATAGCCCAAGATAGTACAAACTTTTTAAGTGGTTTTAGGATTGCTGGCGGTGCAGTTAACAGACCTTGTCTATTAAAGTTACTTGTCAAGTCTGTAATTTTATTTCCACATTTTAAAATGTATGTTTGTATGGGCACATTCATAGAGATTTTAAAAATGATTTTATATTTTCTGTTTATGTGTGCTTGGGTGAGAGAAAGAAAGTAGGGGGGAAGGAAAAAGGAAAAGGAAAAACTGGCACGCTGGCAGGGGTCAGACTTTAAGAAGACAGTTCTCTCTATCCATCATGTGGGCTTTTGGGGATTGAACTCAGGTGTCAGTTTTGTATGTGGGTTTCTTACCCACTTGGCTATTCTGCTGGCTCCAGAACTTATTTGCTTAATCATTTAATTTTGTTTATAGCAAACACAAAACAAGTCTGCTAACCTGGTATCTTGAGTCTCTGTGGGAATATTTCTACAGCTTATTATGTGTTCAGTTTTTTAATTCAAATGTCTTATATTCTTTGATGCTTACCTAACTCTTACTGTGTGGTGAATGTTGTATTTGCCAAATTATTGTATGAAGTCTCTTAAGATCTAAATTAATGTTATCTTCTTCCAGAGAATTAAATGTTTGGTTCCAAGTGCTTGTTAGTTTTAGTTGTTTTGGACTTCAAGTAATCCAGGAATTAAGATGAGGATTCACATGTGACATGGGACTCAATGATGGACATCTACAGACACATTCTAGTAGAGTGCATTCTTTCAGAATCCCAGTCCTGAGAATCTCTGACTAATTTCTGTATGTTTCCTTTAGACAATCCCAGAAACCAATGTCTTTCCATCCATGGGGAGCCTCTAACCATTTAATGGCTCATCTGCTAATTCTTCTTAAATGTGAAAAACTTCCCAGAGAAAAAAGGTCCAAGTGATAGTCTTACTTTCCAGACCTCTGCTCCTAATTCATGTTTGGCTTAGGACTTTTTATTATAATTTACTTAATGCTTTTATGGAGTTTTTAAATACTATTTCATTTAATTGTAACAGTTATCATCAGTGGAAGGGCGGGTTTGACTTCTGTAATCTATGGCTATCTGTATAGAGAAAACATCATTTTGACACCTTTTGACTTATATTCATAAATAGTTTAATGGAGTTTTCTCCTCTGAAAATTAACAGTGCAAACTAGAAACTCTTGACAACTCTGACATTTAAAGGATAAGGTTAGGCCTACATTGAAACTGTGTGTAAGTTAATTTGCATGTAAACAAATGATGGTGTGCACCATGATTTTCACTAATTTTACATTGAAACAATGTATATAAATTTATTGGCATGTAAACTAATGATAGTATGCACCATGACTTCCACTAATTTACATCTTGTTCATAACACAGGCTGATTTTTCCTCTAATAGGATTATTATAGCTTTGGTTAGTAACATAGCATTTTGCAGTGTTAGTTAGTGGTAACCACTTTCCCACAGTCTTTAAATTTCAGGGTCTGCTTTACAAAATAGAAATACAATTGCATAGTAGATGTGCAAAAAATTGAGTTTTCTGGCAGTGGTTGATGATTCAAAAATATTGGAATCATTCTGTTCTAGGAACTTCTAGGCCAATAAGCAGTTTGTTGATGTGGAAGATATACAATTAATGTTCAGCAAAAGTACATTTGTTTCTTTTATAATCAAGTACAGTTATTTATTTGTGTGTTCTTTAAATAACTTCTATATCTTGTAGTTTTAGGTCTGTTTCTGTCTTTCATGAATGTATGTGTGGGGTCTGTGTGTGTGTGTATGTTGTATTTGCATGTAGGTGACAGTACATGTATGTGGGTGTATAAGCATGAGTGCACTTGAGAATGTGTATGAGCCCAAGGGTGATATTGGAAATCATCCTCAATTGCTCTTCCACCTTATTGTTGTGAGTCTGGGTCTTTAAGCTCAGATCACATCATTAGCTCTACTTTGACTAGCCAGGTATTGACTATTCCAGGACTAGAATTTCAGAGGGACTGCACACCTGCCAGGCATTTCTATTTGGGATCTGAATTCAGGTTTCTTTTGTTTGCAGAGCAAAGGCTTTAACAAACACCAGGCCATCTTCCCAGCCCTTGGAAAAGTCTTGCACAAACTTTGCTGCACCACTATTAAAATGTTGCATATATTCTGATGCTATTATATTTTGTACATCATTTTCTCAGTAGTATGTTGATAGCTGGCAGAATTAGAGTTTCCAAAGTAATTATAATTATCATAACTTTTTATGGATTGAAAGCACATTTAAATTTGAGTTAGAGTAGCAGTTACAAGTTTGGAATGAGAAATTAGGCCATCAATGGAGACAGTAGAATGATTCGTAAGTATCAGAAAATGGCTTTACCTCTAAATAGATAACAGTTTTTTAGTATAAGTAATTTGCAAGCACTTAACACCTAAGTTATAGATTAATCTAAGTGTCTTTCAATAAAGGAATGGATAAAGAAAATGTATATATATACACTCAAATTTTGTTCAAAGAAAAATGAAGCTATGTCATCTGTAGGAAAATAAGTGCAACTAAAGATTATCCTATTCAGAAAACTAGGTCAAACTTAGAAAGACAAATATCAAGGACTGGGGACATGGCTCAGTGATTTAAGTGCTTGCTATGAATCTGAGCTTGTAGAAGACAGATGTGGTGGCTCATGCCTATAATTACAGTATTTGGAGGTAGAGATAGGCAGATTGTGTAGTCTTGCTGGGCAGTCAGTCTAGTTAAATTGGTGAACAACAGGTTCAGTAAGGAGTCCAGTCTCTAAAACTAATGTAACGCATGACGAAGAAAAACATCCAACATTTATCTCTGGCCTTCACTTATATGGATACACACTTGCATGAGCATGTGTGCATGTGTTCATCACAAATGCATACACACACACACACACACACACACACACACACACACACACACATACACACACACTAAAGGTAGATACCATCTGAGGACTAATACCCAAGGTCTTCCTTTGACCTCCACATGTACATGTATGTACATTTATACATACACACATATTTTATATATCCTTAGCTAGCATCTTATCTTTCTCCATATATTTTAGCTAAGAACATGTAAAAAGTTTATTTGTATTACTTTTCTTGTTTTATTCTTTCCTATACTTTAATTCAAGCAAAAAGGTTTCAGTCACATAACTGTACTGAAACAGTGTTCAGTTCTTCTCCTGTGTAACATTTGATGTTAATCCCTATCTTTGATAAAACTTCTGTTTTCCCTTGCTTCAGGAGAGTATTTCCTCTTACATCTCTCACTTCTCTTTCCTCTCTCTCTTCTAGTTATGCATTTTTTTATGTAGGTGTTACTTTGGATCTGTTTTTGTTCCATTTATCAGTTCCACCCTTGGAGCAATCTAACCATCTTAGTACGTCATCACCAGCTGTATAGTTTTTTGTAAACATTTGAAATCTAATGGGATAATGATACACTTGGTACAACATTTTTAATTGAAATATTCATTTTTACTTATGATTTAGTTTACAAATCAAAAATAAATTCATAAATATTCCTAATGAAACAGTGATGGCATTTTTTATGATGCAGGAAATGGTGACAATTGTGTGTCATCTTTTCTCACTGTATATCTGACTCATTGTTGTATAGTTTGAATTTTAGGTCAAGTTCCACATCTATTTTTACTCCTCTTTTTACTAATTTACAGTTTTGAGTTGTAGGAATAGTATCAAGTATTTGCTGCCTTCATCAGATAAATTTTGGGTATCAGTTAAACATAAACTCAAAATTATAAAGAGACTTCTAATTGAAATTAATGTTTGTTATGGCATGTGCTAAGATGAATATCACATTGTAGAAAAAGTGGAAAAATGGATATTTCAATTAGGAAATAGCAGATATTAGATTATTGATCTATTCATTGGTTGTATTCCTTTCTGAAAATGTTGTAGCACTTGGACGTGGTACGATCTTAGAATACATATTAGTGACTCTTGGTATTGGAAAATTCGTTTTAGAAATTAATCCTAACAAATACTATCTTATTCTCAATAGTAAACCATAACTTTGGACCTGAAGTGATAATGGTATAATTGTTGAGCATATTTGTAAGCAGTTTTTCAGCTTTAGCAAACCATTTAAAATCAGAGAAATAGATTTTACTGGCATCATTTGTGAAGAGATTGTTATGCTAAGCCTCATTTCAGGTTTTCCTGTGATCAGTTTCCTTCCAGAACCAGCTTCTGCTATAATAGAAAAGCAGGCTTGAAGTGATAAACATGTTCAGTGATGACAGTCTGATTGATTTCACAGTCTTCACTAAGAGGGAATTATTGCTATTCCTACTTTGTAGATGATGACACTGAGACTTAAAGAAGTTAAGTGACTTTACCTTTCTAAACATAGTAGTGAGTTGGGACTTTGAATGTTAACCGTTTTCACCCTAAGTGATGCTGCTTATCAGTATCCTCCCAGTATGTAACCAGTTATTTCTAAGAGCTATTCCTAACTGTTCCAATCTTCTACTTAAAATCTCTTGCCTTTCCATAGACCTAGGAGAAATCACAAATTCCCCCTCATTCATGCAAAGTCTGTGTTCTGTATTTTTTTCTGTTCTAATGACTACAGCTGTCTTATTAATTGTATAAAATTTAGTGAAACGATCAGCTATTATGCTCAAAGATTCTGTGTCTCAGGAATCTTTACACAAGACAGAGAAGAAATCTTGCTTCTCCTACACACACACACACACACACACACACACACACACAAGATGAATAAATGTTATTAAAGGACTTTTTGTCATATTTTCCTTCAAGTCTGGTCAAAAAAGAAGACTTTTCTACCTCTTAGTGAGAAAGTGAATAGTTTCACTTGATCAGATTTACTCTACTGTCTGCTGTCTATTAAGTGATATAATATTTGAAAGATTGCTGAAAACAAAATTGGTCAATAAATGAATTGTGGGTGGTGAGATCATTCAGTAAGCAAAGCACCTGCTGCACAAGCCCAAAGACCTGAATTTGATCCTAGTACCCAAATTAAAAATCTCATGTGGTGGTTCGCATTTGTAATCCAAGAACTGGGAAAGTAGAGACAGGTGGATATATGAGTTTCTAGCCTTAGTTGGTGAGCCCTAAGCCTATGTGAGACCCTTCCTCAAAAAGAAAAATGTGAATTATGCCAGTATAACATCATCTGATGTTGACCTTTGACCTCCATGTATACACATATGAACATATGTGTATGCATGTATACATATGCACACAAACACATGAGCTGAGCATTGTGTTGCATACTTACAATTCCAATGCTGAGGAGGTTTATACAGGCAGATCCTGGGGCTTGCTGGCCAACTAGACTAATATAAGCCAATTGAAGGCTTATGTGGCTCCCAAGGAGAGGAATGATGCCTATAGTTGACATCTGGCCTACACAAAAGTGTGCATACATGTTAACCCATGTTAACCTGTACATATATCCATACATACATACAGGAGTATATATTGAAAAAAATCTTATGTCAAGTACTTTTGCCTCATGGTAGCACTATGTACATGCTAGCAGTGGTCTTATGTCAATTATGATTTTTGCTTATAAATAAATCATATCAGTAGGCAACTTTTCTCTTGATATAGACTTATAATAAAGATGTAAGTAGAAGTATACAAATTAGTCTGAGGACAGAACAACTTAAAATTTACCTGAGGATCTTTTCTGCTCACTTCTTTTTTTTTTTAATTAAAAATTTAATTATACATTTTAAAATTTTTTACCAGTTCCCTCCCTCCCCCCTCCTCCCCCTCCCCTTCCCCCAGTGCCTCCCCCCAATTCCCAGAGAGTCCTTTATTGTGTACGCCTAACTCTCCTCTGGGTCCTCCTCTCCGATGACATATAAGGACCCAGTGGCATTTCCATAAGCCCTTTCTCTTGTTCCCCTTAAGCATAAGATCACTACTATGGCTGTCAATCCCTTGCCTCCAGGGGTCTCGGTGCCCTTAACAGATGCTAGACTTTATGAGGGCAACAGTGCGCTGGACATTGCGCAGGGCATGCAAAGTCCCATTATGATTGCTTTGGCCCCAACTATTGTTGAGAATCTTGCAAATCGTTGCTCCTCCCATCCTTTTGCTCTTACAATCTTACCGCCCCCTCTTCCGCAAATGTCCCTGTCTGCTCACTTCTTAAGAGGCATATCATTAGGTGTTGGGAAATCTTATGTTCCGTAAGTAATAGCTCTCTAAAGATGAATACATACTTATTAGTAAATATTCATCTTGCATTATAAACATCTGTTTAGAGTTTGAGAGTGGCAAGAGCAAGAGAAGTCTTTCTTCCCTCCCTCTTTACCTTCAATCCTTCCTTTAATTTTTTACATTTGAAATAGTGTCTCTTTATTGTGGTTCAGTTTAGCCTTGAATTTGCTTAGTATCCCACACTGTTGTTTTTATTATTATTATTATTATTATTATTATTATTATTATTTCTGCTCATACAAACTTAACAGGTACACTGGTCCCTTCCCTCCCTCCATCTCCCCCTGACCCCCCTGCTCCCCCCTCCCCTCTCCCTTCCTCCCCATCCCCCTGTGCCTTTCCCCCCAATTCCCAGAGCATCCTTTACTGTGCATGCCAAACTCTCCTCTGGGTCCTCCTCTCCGATGAGGTGCAAGGACCCAGGGGCATTTGCCAGAACCCTTTCCTGTGTTCCCCTTAAGCTTAGGAACACTATTACCACACTGTTCTTGAGTTTCAGATTCTTCTTTCTCAGTTTCCTGAGTGCTGTGATTACAGGTATGTACTACCATGCTTGACAAGAGAAATTTTTAATTGATCATGGCAAATTACATTCTGTTAGTACTAGTTTGATTCTATGCTTTGTATCATTAACATAGCACTGCTTTTGTTTACTCTTCAGCTTTATTAAGGTACAATTGACAAGCTGAGCATGGTGGCACATTCCTGTAATCACAGTACTTGGGAGGCTGAGGCAGGAGAACTGTCATGAATTTAAGGCCAGACCATACTACCAGTGAGCTCTGAGCAGGCAGAGTTGCATAGTAAGACTCTCTCAAAAAAAGTTGTAATTGGCAAATAAAATTAATAAAACTTTTCATAGATCAATAGTTGTAACAGTTATTCTTAACTATTGCTGTGAGAGAACACCCAAAGTCAAGCAACTTAAGGGAGAAAGGGAGGTTTATTCAGCTTACGGCTCCAGACGGAAGGTACAGTCTCTCAAAGCAGAGGCGGCGTGGCTGGCTGGCCAAAGCTGGAGGAGGCTAAGTCACCGCAGACACCTTGGAAGCTGAGAGCTGCAGACTGCTGACAGCAAAGGCAGACTTCTCCTGGAGGTAGGGTGGGACTAATCCACCTCAAGGCCCACCCCTTGTGACTGCTTCCTCCAGCAAGGCTCCACCTCTCAAGGTGCCATGACCTTGCCAAACACATGAGACTGTGGGGGACATATTTCAAACCATGGCAATAGTATATAACATATGCTTTGTTACATGTTTTTTCTTTGATGCTGTAGGCATTAAACCCAATTTCCCATCCTGAGCAAGTGCTGTACCACTGAGCCATATCTCCAGTCCAGGGTGCTTTGATATGTACATATTGCGAAGTGATTATTTTGTCTTCAACAACATATATGTGAATTCACCTGCTTATCACTTTTCATTTCTTCTTCCTATGAAATATTTATGAGCATTCCACTGCAAACATTCTGTTCTAAAAATCTTTGTACTTATCTTTAAAAGAGTACTTATCCTATTATTTTGCACAGCTGTGGATTGACCCAGGACCACTTCCATGTTAGGCAAATGTTCTGTTCTGAACTACATCTCCAACTCCAAAGTACATTTAATTGGCAAAATAGAAAATTATTGACAGGACAGAATATAGTAGAAACTTAGTCTGCAAAAGACAGTAATATCTTCTTGCCATCTCCTTTCCAGAACAAGAGTGCAGGCATGTATCATATTCTCAAATACTGCCCTGATCACTGTTTTGTTGTGTGGCAAAGCCCAGATTAGTGCTTAGTTCAACCAAATTAAACTGTTGCAGTCAGCCTGGCAGTAGTCATTCCTGGCTACATAGCTATTTCAAACCCAGACTGGGATACATAAAACCCTGTCCAAAATATTAAGCACCATAATATAAAACAAAGTTCAAAAGAGGCCATGTGACTTCATTATCTAATCATCCAAATGCAGAAATTTTGTAAAGAGGTAGTTTGAAACAAATTAAAGACTCCATGGCTTAAGGGAGCAAGGAATTTATTTTCTTACTGATAGTCTGGTTACAGTTCTCAGCCCAGCTTGACAGGAGAGCACACACCAACACCAGGCCTAGGGAACTGGCCACACCATCTCTATGTAATGGCTGAAAGAGGGCCGATCCTTACTTGCCAGACCAGCATGTCTGACCAAGTATACCCAAGAATGTCGACTCTCTCAACCAATCCTTCATGATTTATTCCAGGGCCTAGTCCCACCCACAATGGGCTGGGCCTTTCTGGGCTTAACTCAACTACTAATTCTCCACAAATGTGCCCAGAGCTCAAACCCTCAACTGTCAAGTTGACACCTATGTCTAACTATGACACAAACTTAATATTAAATGTAATCATGAGATTAGGTTACTGGATATTGGATGTCCATGTGGGGGCTGTACATGTAGCTCAATTGCTAAAGTGTTTGCTCATCATGTGCAAAGGCCCAGATTTGATCCCCAGTACTGCCTAAAACTGGTTGTGGCAGTGCATGCCAGTGATCCTAGGAAGTGGAAGAGAAGCAAGAGAAGTTCAAGGTCATTTCTGGGTACCTATTTAGTTCAAACACAGACTGGGATACATAAAACCCTGTCCAAAATATTAAGCACCATAATATAAGACAAAGTTCAAGAGAGGCCATGTGACTTCATTATCTAATCATCCAAATGCAGAAATTTTGTAAAGAGGTAGTTTGAAACAAATTAAAGACTCCATAGAATTGAATAGGTGTGATTAATACACCTTGGAGCTTTGGTCAGGAGTAGGAGTTTGCAGTCTGTTCATCTGTCATACTGCATATCAAGACTACATTTTGTTTGTGAGACAAAGGCTTTAACCCCTAAGCCATTTTTCCCAGCGCCATTTGAACCTCCTTGAGATATAGACAGAAAGGAAAATCTAGATAAAATAAAGGACAGTTCAAATGATTCTGGTCAAAGTAGATGGTGGATAGTTATCTCAATATATGTGTTCAAAAATTATTCCATAAATTGACTTTTGAAGTTTAGAAACCTAAATAAAATAATGAAACAAAAATTAAGACTAGGAAAATACAATTCCTTACTTCCTGATTTAAGAAACTCTGAGATATCCTATAGGATTTACTCTGTTGTTGTAGCATATCAGCGCAATGATGATGTGTATATCTATTAACTTTTACCATATGTTAAAACAACTAATTATTTCACTCTTGATTCTGTGGATTGGTGGGCCAGTTCAAGTCTGGGGTAGACTCTGCTTATCTCTCTTGGTAGGTTAGCTGGAGGCTAGGGGCCTTGCTCACATGCTTAGTAATGGGCAAGATTTAGTTGAAGGATCATCCATTCCTATGTTAACCAAGGTAATCTTTACCAAGTGGACTTCTGTCACTATTTAATTGTCTTCTCTCTTTTCAAGCTATATTATCCACTAACACCACTATGAAGCCAAGGTTGGCATTGAACTCATAATCTTCCTACGTTAGTCTTCCAAGTTGCTAGGACTATAGGCATGTACTACTATTCCTGTTCTTCAGATTCTTTCTTGAACTGTCAGATATGTTTGACTCATTTGACTGCTCTCTTTTTTTCTTTTTCTTCTTGTGCTTGTGTGTGTATGAGTGTGTGTGTCTATATATATCAGAGGGTACTTTATTATATGTTCTTATGGATGCCCAAGGGTGACTTCAGGAATCGTCATTTTTGTTTTACTGTGGGGTTTCCCAGGCTCTGTCTTCCAAGGCTAGACGTTCAAGTCACCACCATGTCTTCCTGATACTTTTATGTGGGATCTGGGCTCTGAACTCAGGTCTTTCTGCTTGCAACCAGAGGTTTAATCCCTGAGTCATTTCTCCAGCCCTCTTCTCTGACAGTCTTTTCAAATCTGATTTCTGAGATATCACTTTGACATCTTTCTCTAAACCTCTTTCATGGCAAGTTGAATGCCAGCAATGGGATGGCTAAGCTTTATCTCTGGCCCTCTTTGTTCAACCTACATCAGCCTGGAGGGACTTTTTAAATAACTTTGTATCCTGTTGACTCCCAGTCATTTACCTCTATTACGGATTTCTCTCTTGAACGTTAGAGTGCATCCTGAGCAGTTCTACTGTGACATTCCACAGTTGCCTTAAACTCATGTGTTCTTAAGCTCCTATATTCTTAGCCTAATGCATTATCATTCCCTCAGTTATTCAAGATATAAATATGGGAAATTGATTTTTCTTCTTTACTTTAGTCTCAGTAAATTAGACCTGTCTTTCCTCAGACCCTGTCTGTGCCATTCCACTACTGTACTCATGGGAAATGATCCTTTCAGGTAGTCTCCTCCAGTTTCTGATATAAGCCAGCTCCTGATATGGCTGATAGGCATATGAAAGGTAATGTATTTAGTTTTATGATATGCAAGAATATGACTTTTTCCTTATGGAGCACAATTTTCTACTATTACAGCTAAGTGCCTAACCCACCAAATTAGAGACCAATTCTTTATTTGGCACCTTCCTGTGGAGGACCAGCCAGGCACCTGGTAGCAAGTCAGTCACATTCAATATTTTTCTATAATGAATGGTCTGTACTTTGCTCTTACTACTGTAAATATAGATTTGTCTTTTCATCATTATCTAAGGGTTTATGGAATGTTAATTGACTATTATGCTATCACACATAATAATTCTCTGTCCAGGGGACATATTTCATTAAAGGAAAGTACAGTAATAAATCATACTATTAAAATTTGATGCTTAGCATGTACTCGATCATTTAGGAACTGCTGCCCTGATAGAATGGTAGAATGACTTAATTAAGATTTACTTATGGTACCAGATGAGAGAACACATCCTTTGAGGTTGGGACGTGCCTTTCAGGATTCAACATATGTTTTGAACCAGTCAGTGACTCGTAGGTATTATGTTTCTTCTTTAAAAAGAAGGTGCTTGTTGTTCAGAGATGAATCTTCCTTGATCTTGTTCTCAGAGAAGAACTACTTCCACCCAATCTCATCATTAGCAGAAGTTGAAACTGTCATTTGCATTAGGAGCTTCTCACAACACTGAACCAAGAAGCAGAGGAGAATGACTATATTGGCCAAAATTATCAATCATGATTAGTGATTGAAAATTGGTTGGTTTCACATAATAATACTTGAAACCTAGGAGATTTATAGAGGTATTTTTATTTCTGATAATAAGAACCAAAGCCTACTGTACTTAGTAGATATAGGACCACTGAAGATTAAGGCTTTTCAGGAAAGAAAGTTAGATAGCTTCATAACTAAAGAAATGCAAGTCGGGGCTGGAGAAATAGCTCAGGGGTTAAGACTCTGTCTCCCAAAGAAAAGGTCCTGAGTTTGGATCCCAAATGAAATGCCAGGTGAAACTGGTGGCAGCCTGTACTTCCATCCATGATGGGCAGAGCCTTGGAACTCCCAGAGTGAAGCAAAAAGGAGGTAGAAGCAAGGATGATTTCCAAAATCACCCCTGGTCCTTCACAGGAACACACAGTGCCCTGTGATACACACACACACACACACACACACACACACACACACACACACACACACCTGGTCCTCCACAGGAACTCATAGTGCCCTCTGATACACACACACACACACACACACACACACACACACACACACACACATGCATGCACACACAAACAAATAAACAAACAAATAAATAAAGTTTAAGAAATGCAAGTCAGGAATGGGGAGATAGCTCACTGGTTAAAGTGCTTGTTTCACAAGCAAAGGACCAGAATTCAGATCTCCACATTCTCATGCAAAATGCCAAATGAGTGTGGCAGGCCACCTGTAATTCCAACCCTGGAAAGCAGAGACTGGGAATCCCCAGAGCAAGCTGGCTAGCAAAACTAACTAGTTATATAAGCGAGTTCTGGGTTGAATTAGAAACCAAGGCTTAAAAGAATAAAGTAGAAAGTAGGGTGAATTTTGCTATCAAACTTGGGCTTTCACATGCACACACAAATGTGCAACTGCACTAAATGTATATCCACACATGGAAAACACACACCCACACATACACATGAAAATGGAAAAAAAAAATTTAGTCTGAATTGTAGATGAAAAGAAGAAAAAAAACCCTCAAAATATGTTATAGAACCAGAAAGTAATAAATACCAGTTGTGGTCACATCAGTTGCTGGACAAGAAATAAAGCAAACAACATAATTTATAATGAATATGTTAATGGACAATCTTCTTTGTACTATGTCATATGAAAAATGTCAGTAATAATGAAGTTCTAATTTAATGCATTGATCACTAGATTTCTACAGGGAGCTACATTTAGTATTTCCAGGAAGGGGTCCAAAATGTTGGGAGATCTTGAACCTGAAACAGGAAAAAAATTGAACCATCTCTAGGGAGATGGCTCACTGGGTTAAGTGCTTGCCACACAAGTAAGAAGAGCAGAGTTCAGTATCCACTTCAATGTAAATGCACATGGTAATCCATGTATAATTCCAATGCTTGGCAGGTAGACTTGGAATCCCCAGAGCAGGGTGGCTAACTAGTTAGTCAGATTGTGAGTTCTGTGTTCAAGTGAAAAGATCTTGCCTCAATATATAAGACAGAATAACTGAGCCATACACTTGATGTCAACCTCTGGCCTCCACATATACATGCATAAACACTCTCACACACATGTATGAAAACAACACACACACCCATACACATGTCAAATAAAAGAAAAATAATGAATAAGACATTTCCTCTCTTTTTTAGAGGGAACTAATGTATTATACCATGGGTAGTTGCCTTGTATCTGGCTGAAGCAAGAGTTTTTTAAATATGAGGTGAAAATAGATGCTGAATAGCTTAAAAAGATTGACTTGCTAGTTAGTCCTTGGCCTGTTTGCTCTCAGATTTGTCTCATACTCTTCTCCAGCTCTACATTCCCCAGGCTCCCAAGGCATTTGGCTTTGGTCAGGATGCAGCATTGATAGGAGATTAGAGGGTTGGATGGAGAAAAAATGTAGAGAGGGTATTTTCACACTTTGTCTCTAATGTGGGTAAGTTTCCCAGCTGTGGCCACATTTGTGGCTTCCATTCTTCCCAGATCAGATACTGTATTTCCTACTTCAACTGGGCAACTCAGATTTCAGCAATGTGGTTGGACCATTGCCTCTAGCTCAGGAGTGGTGGAGCTTATTGTTAATTTTGGGGGTTATGTAATGTGGTATGCTTAGTTCCTTGATCTTTTCATTGTGCAATAAATTCTACATTAAATCTCCCAACTGATCAGATGAAATTTCTTTTCTTTTTAAAGGATTTATTTATTTATTATGTGTGTGTATACATGTATGTCTAGTCATGTATTTAAAAAGGTACTTAAGTGTGTACCTATGGAGGCCCAAGGATGATACTGGTAATCATTCTGGATTGCTCTACCACCATAATGCTTTGCTCTGGGGTTTCCTAGTCTCTTCCTTCCAGGCCTGAAATTACAAATCACCACTGTATTTTCCCAGCAATATTTTTTTACATGGGATCTGAGGATCCAAACTCAGATCCTTTTGCTTATAGGCAAAGGCTTTAACCACTGAACCATCTCCCCATCTCAAAACTCCTTTTCTTTCATATGACCTCTGGCTGTTATATATATTTTGCACCTGCTGTCTTACAGATGCTAGGGTCTCATTGCCTATTGCCTGGGCTTCTAGTATTACTCCAAGTTTCACTGTTCCAGTCCTTTCACTCCTTAATTAACACTTATAGACTACTTCTTTAAGTTTCATCTGTATTTTAAACAAGAATGCCCTGCAGAAATGTAGATCCACAAGTAATCTTGTTTGAAGAACTAAGTCACTTAACATCCTAATGCAGCATACCAGATATTTGTTCAGAAACTGGAAAATCAGAAAGGGCACAACAGAATGATATTGGAAATTCACCATTCTTTTCTCCCCATTTTTACTGAAAAACAAATATTATAGTATTATTTTGTCCCCCGTATCAGTTATTCTTTGTGTTGCTGTGAGACCCCACTCCAGGTAATAAATTCTGCACAGGCTACTCTTTCCTGTTGCTGTGAGACACCACTCAAAGTCAAGCAATTTAAGAGAGAAAAGGGGGATTTATTCAGCTTATGATTCCAGAGGGGTAATATAGTCACTGTAGTCATCACGGAGGCTGAGAGCTGTTGCTACAAGCTCGGAGCAGACTCAATAACTCAAGCAGGGCAGAACTAACCAATCTCAAGACCCACCCTCTGTGACTGTCTTCCTCTAGCAAGGCTCCAGTTCCTCAAGGTGCCACGACTTTCCCCAACTTAAAATTGAAACATATGAGACTGTGGGGGCCAACTCACATTTCAAACCTTGACATCCCCATAATCTCAATGTTTCTCTTTGTACATTCTTTAAAAGAAGTGTTACATTGATGATCAGATCAAATAGTTTATTTTTTCTAACAGTGCCATCTCTTGATATTCATCAAAAATATTTTTGGAATACATATACAAAATATGTATCATTCATAAATATCATCCATAATTTTACAACTCCATAAAAATCATTATTAGTAAATCAATGAGTAATTTTACAGTGCTTTTTTATATATTTGAGATTAGTCTATCAAAACTGTGACTAGCACATATTTTTTCCCATTCTATAGCATGTGCTTTTAAACTTCTTAAAAAATCTTCTGTAAATCAAAATTTATTATTTTTTTCAGAAAGAGTCTTGTGCAATCTAGGCAGTTTTTTTTAATACATTTTTATTATTATTTCAGCTCATACAAACTTAATAGGTACACCAGTTCCCTCCCTCCCTCCTCCTCTCCCCGAACCCCCTGCTCTCCCTCCCCTCACCCCTGCTGCCCCATCCCCCCGTGCCTCCCGCCCCAATTCCCAGAGTCCTTTCTTGTGCATGCCTGACTCTCCTCTGGGCCCTCCTCTCCGATGACGTACAAGGACCCAGTGGCATTTCCCTGAACCCTTTCCTGTGTTCCCCTTAAGCATAGGAACACTACTGTGGCTGTCAATCCCTTGCCTCCAAGGATCTTGGTGCCTTTACCAGATGCTAGACTTTGTGAGGTCAATAGTGTGTTGGACATTGCGCGGGACATGCAAAGTCCACTTATGATTGCTTCGGCCCTAACTTGTGTGGAGTATCTTGTAAATCATTGCTCCTCCCATCCTTTTGCTCTTACACTCTTACCGCCCCCTCTTCCGCAAATGTCCCTGAGCTTCAGGATGGGGAGAGATTAGTCTGGCCTAGTTCTAGGTGGTTGATACACAGTCTCTGAAGTTCTGGATAGTGGTTCGTTGATTTTCTTTTGCAGTTTTGTTGCTCCTGTAATGCCCTTCACTCCATCGTGATGGGCACTGTATGTCACCCCCTGGCCAGAGACAGAAAGCTGTTAAACTGGAGTCTTATTATAAGAGCACATTCAAGAGTAGATGTAATACTTATACCCAAAAGTGGAATCGCAGGGTCATATGGCATTAGGCAATGGGAGGGGTCAATCACCCATTTGCAAAATGGTTACTTTTTAATCTGCTGGACTACATGTCCTCCCCTTCTGGTGAATTCATACCCCCTTAGTTGTAAATGATCAGGAACAAATTGTGAACTTAACTAGGTGTCATATTACTTTCTTGCAGTCCTTGATGGAGGCCTATTTTCTCTAACATGGTCAATTCTCTCCTTGTTTCTGGTGTGGCCCTCCAACCCCATCCCTCCTGTTCATAACCCTTGCAATTACTGAAGGTAATACACAGATTTTTTTAATATATTTTTTATTATTATTTCAGCTCATACAAATTTAATGGGTACACCAGTTCCCTCCCTCCCTCCTCCTCCCCCAGTACCCCCTGCTCCTCCTCCCCACCCCCCTCCCTTCCCATCCCCCAGTGCCTACCGCCCCAATTCCCAGAGTCCTTTCTTGTGCATGCCTGATTTTCCTCTGGGCCCTCCTCTCCGATGATATACAAGGACCCAGTGGCCTTCCCTGAACCCTTTCCCGTGTTCCCCTTAGGTATAGGAACACTGCTGTGGCTGCCAATCCTTTGTCTCCAAACATCTTGGTGCCTTTAGCAGATGCTGAACTTTGTGGGGTCAATAGTGTGTTGGACAATGCGCAGGGCATGTAAAGTTCAATTATGATTGCTTCGGCCCTAACTTGTGTGGAGTAACTTACATATCATTGCTCCTCCCATCCTTTTGCTCTTACACTCTTACCGCCCCCTCTTCCGCAAATTTCCCTGAGCTTCAGGATGGGAAGAGATTAAGCTGGCCTAGTTCTAGGTGGTTGATATAGAGTCTCTGAAGTTCTGGATTGTGGTTTGTTGGTTTTCTTTTGCAGTTTTGCTGCTCCTGCAATGCCATTCACTCCATCCTGGTGGGCATTGTATGTTACCCCCTGGCCAGAGACAAAAAAGCTGTTAAACTAGAGTCTTGTGATAAAAGCACATTCAAAGGTAGATGAAATAAAAGTGGGAAACCACAGTGAGGGAGGGGTCTATCACCAATTTGCACAACGATTACTTTTTATCTGCCAGACCATATGCCCTCCTCTTAAGGTGAGATAATACCCCCTCAGTAGTAAATGATCAGGAACAAAAGTCTGTGAACTTAATCATATGTCTCATTACTTATCTGAGTCCTTGATGGAGGCCTATTTTCTCTGCTGTAACATGGTCCCTTCTCTCCTTGTTTCTGGTGTGGCCCTCCTACCCCATCCCTCCTGTTCATAATCCTTGCAATTACTGTCCTTAGGTGGGCTAGGTGGGTTTGGTAGTAGGAGCCACCTATTAGGGAGTACATATGGTGCTTAATTTTCTGGGTCTGGGATACTTCACTTAATATAATTGTTTCTAATGACATCCATTTCCCGGCAAATTCCAGTAATTCATCATTTTTGATGGCTGAGTAGTACTCCATTGTATAGATGTACCACAGTTTCCTTGTCCACTCGTCAACTGTTGGACATTTGGGTTGATTCCATGACTTTGCTATTGTAAACAGTGCTGCTATGAACATGGTCATGCTTGTGCTATTGAGGTGAACCTCTGCTGCATGGGGGGTTATTCCCAAAAGTGGTAAAGCAGGGTCATATGGCATTTCAATCTTTAATATCTTTAAGAATCTCCAGACGGCTCGCCAGAGTGGCTGTATGAGCCTACATTCCCACCAGCAATGTAGGAGAGTTCCCCTCTCTCCACATCCTCTCCAGCATTTGTCGTTGTTAGTATTGTGGATTTTTGCCATCCTGACTGGGGTGAGATGATATCTCAGGGAAGTTTTGATTTGCATTTCCCTGATGGCTAAAGAAGTGGAGCATTTTTTAAGATATTTGTTAGACATTTTAATTTCATCCCTGGTAAAGTTTCTTTTAAGTTCCAGGGCCCATTTTTTAATTGGGCCATTGGATTGCTTGGTGTTTAGTTTTCTAAGTTCTTTGTGCACTCTGGACAGCAGAGTTCTATCAGATGTGTGGTTAGTGAAGATTTTCTCCCATTCTGTGGGTTGCCTTTGAGCTCCTGTTACAATCTCTTTATCTGAACAGAAGCTCTTTAATTTCAAAAGATCCAAACTGTTGAGAGTTGGTAGCAGTGACTGTGCCATTGGATGTCTGTTTAGGAAATGTTGGCCTAGTCCAATAAGCTCGAGGGAGTTCCCTATCCTTTCAACTATGGTTTTTATCGTCTCTGGCCTTATATCAAGGTCCTTGATCCATTTGGAATTAAGTCTTGTACATGGTGACAAGTATGGGTCCAGCTTTAATCTTCTGCATGTGGAGATCCAGTTGCACCAGCACCATTTGTTGAAGATGCTGTTCTTTTTCCATTGGATTTTTTGGGCCCCTGTGTCAAAGACAAAATGGCTGTATTTTTGTGGGCTTATATCTGGGTCTTCAATCCTTATCCATTGATCTGTGTGTCTATTTTGGAGCCAGTACCAGGCTTTCTTTATGAGTACGGATTTGTAATATAGACTTAGGTTTGGTATGGTAATACCTCCAGCAGTGTTTTTGTTACTCAGGATTGTCTTTGCTATCCTGTGTCTTTTGTGCCTCCATATGAACTTTGAGATTGTTTGGTCAACTTCTTTGAAGAATTGCTTTGGGATTTTGATTGGTATAGCATTGAATCTGTATATTGCCTTTGGTAGGATGGTCATTTTTACGATGTTGATTCTGCCAATCCAGGAATAAGGGAGGTCTTTCCAACTTCTGGTGTCTTCTACTATTTCTTTCTTTAGGGTTTTAAAGTTTTCATTGTAAAGGTCTTTTACCTCCTTGGTTAGGTTTATACCAAGGTATTTCATTTTTTTAGGGGCTGTAGTAAATGGGATGGTTTCTCTCAAGGCTTTTTCACTTCTTTCATTCTGGGCATATAGGAAGGCCTCTGATTTTTGCACATTTATTTTGTATCCTGCCACCCTGCTGAACTTCTCAATTAGTTCCAGAAGCTTCCTGGTGGAGTTTTTGGGATCCCTCAGGTATAAGATCATGTCATCTGCAAATAGGGATAGCTTGACTTCTTCCTTGCCAATTTGAATCCCTCTTATGTCCCTTTCTTGTCTTATGGCTTCAGCTAAGACTTCAAGTACAATATTGAATAGAAGTGGTGAGAGTGGACAGCCTTGTCTAGTTCCTGATCGAAGTGGGAATCCTTCCAATTGTTCCCCATTGAGCATAATCCTTGCTGTGGGCTTGTTGTATACAGCTTTTATTATATTGACAAAGGTTCCTTTCATTCCTACTGTCTCCAGCGTTTTGATCATAAAAGGTTGTTGGACCTTGTCAAAAGCTTTTTCTGCATCTATCGAGAGTATCATGTGGTCTTGGACTTTGGACTGGTTTACATGATGAATTACATTTATTGATTTGCGTATGTTGAACCAACCTTGTGTGCCAGGGATGAAGCCTACTTGGTCCCCATGAATGATCTATTTAATATGTTTTTGAATCTGATTCGCTAAGACTTTGTTGAGAATCTTTGCGTCTATGTTCATCAGAGAGATCGGCCCATAGTTTTCTTTTTTAAGTGAATCTCTATTGGGTTTTGGGATTAAGACGATATTAGCTTCATAGAAGTAATTTGGTAGTGTTCCTTCCTTTGCTATTTGATGGAACAGTTTAAGGAGTATTGGTGTTATTAACTCCCTAAATGTCTGGTAGAACTCTGTGCTGAATCCATGTGGTCCAGGACATTTTTTGGTGGGAAGATTTGAGATTACTTCTTCAATTTCCTTATATGTTATAGGACTATTTAAATAACTCACAACTTCCTGATTCAATTTTGGTAAGTTGTGTTTATTTAGAAATTCATCCATCTCTTTTGTGTTGTCAAACTTCACAGAGTATAAGTTTTTGAAATATGATGTTATAATTCTCTGGATTTCTTGGGTATCAGTAGTGATAACTCCATGTTCATTTCTGATTTTGTTAATTTGGGTTTTCTCTCTCCTGCTTTTGGTTAATTTCGCTAGGGGTGTATCAATCTTATTGATTTTTTCAAAGAACCAGCTTTTTGACTGGTTGATTTTTTTCTATCGTTTTCTTAATCTCGATTTCAGATATTTCTCCCCTTATTTTGTTAATCTCCTCTCTTCTACTACTTTTGGGATCAGATTGCTCTAGTTTCTCTAAAGCTTTAAGCTGCATTGTTAAGTTGTTTATTTCTGATGTTTCCATTTTTTTGATGTAGGCACTAAGAGCTATGAACTTACCTCTTAGAACAGCTTTCATTGTGTCCCAGAAATTTTGGTAAGTTGTATTTTCGTTGTCATTTACTTTCAGGAAATCTTGAATTTCCTTTTTAATTTCTTCCTGAATCCAGTTCTCATTCAGCATCATATTGTTAAGTTTCCAGGAGTTAGTGTATTTTCTCTTGTTTGTTGTGTTGTGGATGTCCAGCTTTAGGCCATGGTCGTCTGACAGGGCACAGGTTAGAATTGCAAATTTTTTGTACATGTGTAGATTCGTTTTGTGGCCCAGTATGTGATCTATTTTGGAGAAAGTTCCGTGTGCTGCTGAGAAAAATGTGTATTCTTTGGTACGTGGGTGAAAAGTTCGATAGAGATCTGTAAGGTCCATTTCGTTAAGAGTTTGATTAAGGTCCAAAGTGTCTCTATTAAGCTTTTGACCTTTTGATCTATCCCATGTTGAGAGGGCGGTGTTGAAGTCCTGAAGAATTATCGTTTGGGGGTTGATTTCTTTCTTTAGATGCTGTAGAGTTTTCTTAATGAATGTGGAGGGGCCCGTATTGGGTGCATATGTGTTCAGTATTGTGAAGTCTTCCTGGTGAATTGTACCTGTGACTAATATGTCGTATCCATCCGTGTCTCTTATAATTTTCTTTGGTTTGAAGTCCACTTTGTCTGATATCATAATGGCTACCCCTGCCTGTTTTCTGCTTCCATTTGCTTGTAGAATTGTTGACCAGCCTTTCATTTTTAGAGTGTGCCTATCTTTTGTGGTGAGATGGGTTTCCTTCAGACAGCAGATTGATGGATTGTGATTTTTAATCCAAGTTTGTAATCTGTGTCTCTTGATCAGTGAGTTAATTCCATTAACATTTAGTGTTATAATGGTGAAACTATTTTTGATTCCAGACATTTATTATGTTTAGTAGTTTTTATAAGTATATTGCTTCGCTTTTAATGGTGTTATATTTGCCTCCTGCTCTCCTGGATATGCCTGTTTTTTTCTTCACGCTTGAGTATCATTTCTAGCATTTTTTGAAGGCCTGGTTTGGTGGACATGTATCCCTTCAAGTTGTCTTTGTGCTGGAAGATTTTTCTTTCTCCCTCAATCATGACTGATAGTTTTGCAAGGTAAATCATCCTAGGTTGACATTTTGGCTCATTCAATACTTGAAGTATGTCTCTCCAAACTCTTCTTGCTTTTAGTGATTCCATTGAGAAGTCATTTGTTATTTTAATAGGTTTACCTTTAAAAGCGCTTAATTTCTCCCTTGAAGCTCTCAGCACCTGTTCTTTATCTTGAATGTGGAGTGTTTTGACTATTATTTGCCATGGTGAGCTTCTGTTTTGGTCATATCTGTTTGGGGTGCAGAATGCCTCTTGTATATGGATTGGCCTCTCTTTTTTTAGATGAGGAAAGTTTTCCTTGATGATCATTTGAAAAATTTCCTCAGGGGTGGTATTTTGAGATTCTTGCTCTGGTATTCCATGAATATGCATGTTGGGCTTCTTCAGGGTGTCCCATATCTCCTGTATATTTCTCTCAAGTATCTTTTTTGTTTTAGCAACCTCTTCCATTGAGCTGGTTAATACTCCCACTTTATTTTCAAGATCTGAAATTCTGTTTTCTGCTTTGTTAGTTCTGTTGATAAGACTCTCTGTGGAGTTCTGGGTTGAAGATAACTTGTCTTTTAGCTCAGTTTTAAACTCTGCTTGAGTCTGCTTTAACTGCTCTATGCCAGTTTTTGATCTTGCACTGTTTTTCTCAACTCCTCCATGTGTCTGTTGTGTTCCTCCTCAAAGCAATTGATTCGATTATTTAATTCCTCCCTGATTTCCTCTTTCATAGTACTGAACATGGTAATGATCATATTTTGAAGGTCGTTATCCTGGGTCAGGCTTTCTTGGCTATTTTCCATGGGTTTGTTCTGGTTGGAGTCTAATATTATGGGATTAATTCCTTCAGTGGTAGATTTGTTTACTTGAGTGTTGTGTCTCATGGATTTGCACTTAGACCTTGGCATTGTCGGTTTAACTCTTAGGATCTTTTAATTTCTGTGCGTTTTTCACTAAACTGAATTATTTGGCCTGGGTCTCTGGGGGTGGGCGGGGACCGAGCTGGGTGCACTCGGGCGGCCTGGGGCTCTGGGGGCGTGCGGGGACCGATCTTACCTGGGTCGCGGCGCAGTGAGGCCTCGCTGTACTGCGCGCAAGGGTCCCAGAGGTGGAGTGGAGGGGAAGGGGGATGAGGCGTCGGCGGGGCGCCATTTAAACCTGGGCCACCCGAGGGCAGGGCCGGGCACAGAGGGGGTGCCCTCTAGTCCTCCCAGGCCCTGTGCGGGTGGCTCCGGCTGGATGGCGGGGGGAGCTGGGTCCACGTGGGCGGCCTGGGGCTCTGGGGGCGCGCAGGGACTGATCTTACCTGGGTCGCGGCGCGGTGAGTCCCAGCTGGACCGCGTGCGCATCCCGGGTGGCGGATTGAAGGGGAAGGGAGGTAATACATAGATTTACCTATGAGTGTCTCAAGATGGGCTGGGTGGGTTTGGTATTAGGAGCCACCTATTAGGGAGTACATAGGGCGCTTAATTTTCTGGGTCTGGGATACTTCACCTAATATAATTGTTTCTAATGACATCCATTTCCCGGCAAATTCCAGTAATTCATCATTTTTGATGGCTGAGTAGTACTCCATTGTATAGATGTTCCACAGTTTCCTTATCCACTCGTCAACTGTTGGACATTTGGGTTGATTCCACGACTTTGCTATTGTAAACAGTGCTGCTATGAACATGGTCGTGCTTGTGCTATCGAGGTGAATCTCTGCTGTATGGGGGGTTACACCCAAAAGTGGAATCGCAGGGTCATATGGCATTTCAATCTTTAATTTCTTTAACAATCTCCAGACGGCTCGCCAGAGTGGCTGTATGAGCCTGCATTCCCACCAGCAATGTAGCAGAGTTCCCCTCTCTCCACATCCTCTCCAGCATTTGTTGTTGTTTGTATTGTGGATTTTTGCCATCCTGACCGGGGTGAGATGATATCTCAGGGAAGTTTTGATGTGCATTTCCCTGATGGTTAAAGAAGTGGAGCATTTTTTAAGATATTTGTTAGACATTGTAATTTCATCCCAGGTAAAGTTTCTTTTAAGTTCCAGGGCCCATTTTTTTTATTGGGCCATTGGTTTCCTTGATGTTTATTTTTCTAAGTTCTTTGTGTACTCTGGACAGTTGAGCTCTATCAGATATGTGGTTAGTGAAGATTTTCTCCCATTCTGTGGGTTGCCTTTGAGCTCGTGTTACAATCTCTTTATTTGAACAGAAGCTCTTTAATTTCACAAAGATCCCAACTGTTGAGAGTTGGTAGGAGTGACTGTGCCATTGGATGTCTGTTTAGGAAATGTTGGCCTAGCCCAATCAGCTCGAGGGAGTTCCCTATCCTTTCAACTATGGTTTTTAAAGTCTCTGGCCTGATATCAAGGTCCTTGATTCATTTGGAATTAAGTCTTGTACATGGTGACAAGTACGGGTCCAGCTTTAATCTTCTGCATGTGGAGAACCAGTTTGACTTTTAGTTCGATTTTAAACTCTGCCTGAGACTGTTTGAACTGCTCTATGTCTATTTTTGTTTCTTGAACTGTTTTTCTCCACTCCTCCAAGTGCCTGTTGTGTTCCTGTTCAAAGTGGTTGATGCGGTTGTTTAACTCCTCCCGGATTTCCTCTTTCATAGTGTTAATCTTGGTAATGATCATATTTTGAAAGTTGTTATCTTGGGTCTGCCTTTCTTGGCTATTATCTGTGAATTTGTTCTGGTTGGAATCCATCATTATGGGGTTAATTCTTTCAGTAGGAAATTTGTCTTCCTGGGTTTTCTTTCTCATGGATCTGCACTTTGACTTGGACATTGTCATTTTGTCTCTTAAGACCTTTCAGTTTCTGTGTGTTTTTGACTGAACTGATTTAGTTGGTATTACTACTCTCGGGCAGTTATTACTAGTGCTTGCGTTGTAGTTGGGTACATTTGTCTGTTGTTAGTATTATTTCCTAGATGAGGCTATTAGGCTGATAGTACATCAGTTAAGTCAGGTTAATTAGACAGAGGGTGAATATTAGTATGGTAGTACACTTTTACAATTTTGTATCTTGATGATATGTCAGAGTGAGGGGTATAATCTCTGGAATTGTTTATATTTTTGGCATGACTGTATGGGAAAGTTAATCTATGGTGATTAATACTAAAAAGGAGCAGTATGGTTAAAAAAAAAAAAAGAGGTTTACTTATCTTTGGGCTGGATGTGAAGAATCTCTCCCATGTGATAGGATGATTTTAGAGGACTTGAGATGTATGGCCTTTGTCCCTTAGAGCTTTGCTTGGGTTTTCTTTGGATTCTGTTGAATTCTGATTAGCAGTGTGCCCTCTGTGGACCATGAGGAATGGTCCCTGGTCGATTGGAGGAACAGAGGATCTGATAGTGATTGCAGAACTCTTCACCTGGGTCCTGGGATTTGGCTTAGTGGCCCACCCAGGTTCCAGGGATGGAGGACCCAGAGCAAGTCCTCTTCCGGTAGGGCGGGCAGGCAGGTGGGAGGAACAAAGAGGCTGGGGCAAACCAGAGGCTGCCTTGGTGTTGTCTGGGCTGGCTGGTGGGAGGAACTGGGTCAAGGGGCTACCTGGAGCTGGGTAACTCACCTGGGAGGTGGACCCCCAAGCCTGAGCGAGTCCCGTCCTGGTCAGTTGGCAGACGGGTGGGCGGAACAAAAGGGCTGTGACCAGGGGCGTGCTCCAAGCAAACTGGAGGTAGCCTGGCTGTTGCCCGGGCTAGCTGGTGGGAGGAGCTGGGACATGCGGCGACCTGGGAGCTGGGTAACACCTGGGATTGTGGACCGACCGAGAGTGAGTCCCATCTGGGGCGGGGAGGCAGGCGAGAGGAGATCGAGTTTTGTAAATGATATGTGATACTTGAATTATTATTTAATATTGGGTTCATTGTGATAGATGTGAATTGTGAGGAATTAGTGTACTATATCTAACTTGTTAAATTCGTGTCTATAAAATTGTTTATAGTGGACTGGAGAGATGGTTCATTTGGTAAAGTATTTTTTTTTTTTTTTGCAAGCTTGAGAACCGAGTTAAGTCCCCAGAACCCAAGTAAAAATGCTGGGTGTGGCAACAAACACTAGTAATCCCTGCACCAGGAAGATAGGAGGGGGATCATTTGGGCTTACCAGCCAGTCAGTCTAGCCAGTAGGTGAGCTATAGGCCAATGAGAGACCGTGTTTCAAAGGAAGTAAATTACACTCTTGAAGATGACACCTCTGCAAGCATACATATACATGTGCGTCTATGCGCGGATACTTAAAAGATTGCTAGCATTATTTTCATATTGTTATTTCAATGGTTGTGTGATATATAGTTACATTCCTTGATGCATTTCTGATATTGGTAATTAGCATCTTATTTTTCTTTTGTGAGTCTTGCTTAATGCTCATCAGTCTTAGTGATCACGTCAAAGGATCAGCTCTTTATTGATTTTATCTCTCATTATTTCAATTTAATTGATTTCCCTCTTATTCTTTTTTTCCTCCTGTTTGTTTTGGTATTATTTTCTTCTTTTCTGTTTAAATTCTCAAGGTAGAAGCTTAGATTATCAATTTGATACTTTCCATCTTTACTATTATGTGTATTTTAGTGCTGCAAACTTTCCTTTCTACCCTGTTCTAGCTGTATCTCACAAATTTTAATATGCATCTTCCATTTCCATATGTGCATACTTGTGTGTATGTGTGTTTGAATCTCTGTGGGGACATATATATGTGCAGGCACACATGCATATGTGTACACATATGTGTGGAGATCAGAGGTTAATGCTGGGGATCAAACCCAGAGCTCTACACATGGCTAGTCTCCCTAGCCAGTTTTCATCAGGGATTCCTTGTCTTCATCTGCAAGGCTGGAATTACAGGCAGGAAGCTCACCCACCTAGCATTTACATGGGTTCTGGGGAACTGACCTCTGGTCTTTTTGTTTGCACAGCAAACACTTTAACCACTAAGCCATCTCTTCAGCCCTGGCATGCATTTTTGAATCATTTCAGTGTATTTTCCAGTTTCTCTTGATATTTCCTTTGGAATGTATAAATGATTTAAGAATGTGTTTAACTTGTGAGTGTTGGTTTATTTTCTTGTCTTTCTCTGAATTTCCAGATTAATTTCATCACACTCAGAGAAAATACTCTGTATGATTGCAATGTTTTTATTTCTGTTGATATTTGCTTTTAGCCCAGGTTATGGTCTTCTTTATATTACAGATGACACCCTGACTTGTGATGGATAGCTTGCATTTTTTTTACTTTATAATATTGCAAAAGTGATAGACATTCATTAGAAGCTGTATTTCAGATATTGAATTTTGATTTTTTCTAAGTTGGTTGTAGTTTTTAATGTTATGCTTTTAAAATAATGGGCCATGACCATGCTAGTCAGCCTTAGGAGAGGAAATACCTGATAAATTAATGATGCATTATGCTGCCAATCTGTATTGTTTAACACATTTCTGTGATGTTTCATATATTTCTGATTGTAGTATTTTCATGATTTATGCAGAAATAAATTTTTTATGAATCAGGGAACATCATAATATTCTTCCATGGACATATAAGACAAACGTGTATCCTGATGTCATTAGATGAAGTGTTCTGTATGTGTCTACTGCATTCTGTTGACTGATGGTGTGATTGAGTTCTTCCTTATCCTTCTTAATTTTCCATGTAGTTATCCTATCAGTCATTAGATATAAGGGTGCTGAATTCTGCTTTTTCTGGCTATTTCTCTTTTTAGTTCTATCACTTTTTCTTCATATACTGTCAGGTTCTATTCTTCGGTATATCCACACCTGAGTTTATATGTAGATTGATCTTACTGTTCATTATATAATGTCACTCTGTCATTACTATTTTTATTTAATATGAACTGATTTAATCAGGTATTTACATAGCCACATCAGCTTTTTTTTGTATTACTGCCTGCATGGTTCATCTTTTTGCATCTTTTGAGTTATAATCAATATACCTATATATATATAATTAATATATAATCACTATATTCTTAAAAGTAAAACATTGCTTGGTTGCATTTCTTTTTGATCCTGTCTGTTCTTTGGTGTGCTTCAAATTTTGGTATATTTCCATAATCTGTAATTAAGATAATTATTTATATGTTAATGTTTGGTTAGATTTACCTTTTATTATTTATTTTCTGTTTTCCACTAGGTCTCATTTTTCTTTGTTTTATGTGTATGTGCATAATATTTGGATAATTTTTAACATTCCATCTTCATTATTTGTGGTGTATTTAGGTGTATGTCTATGGTTTCTTCAGTGATTGCTTTAAGTATTAATATATTGACTGTGACTTGTAACAGTCTACTTGCATCAACATTTTACCAGTTTGAGAAAAGTATTGAAACCCCACTTCAATTCAGACACTTCACTTTCATGACTTTTAAATGTTGTCATATAATGCTATAGTTTTTAATCTAGATGTTAGACATTTTTATACAACTTTTGGGGGAAAGAACAGTATATATTAGGCTTTTTAATATTATTCTCATTCCTAAAGGGTTCTTTTGCTGGATATTAACTTGACAGTTGACAATTCTTTTTCATTCAACAGTTCTTTCTGCCCTCTGTGATTTTAGATAAGAAGAAATCTCTTGACATTCAAGTTGGTATTCTTGTCAAGTTAATGTGTCTTCTTTTTTTATTTCTCCTTAGTTTTCAGAAGTTGAATTATAATCATCATTTTTCATGACACAGATATTGTCGAGATTATCCTATTTATTTCTGATTCTCCCAACTTTTCAGTGTCTTTTGCCAGATTTAGGGAGCTTTCAAGCATATATATGAAGGCTTTACTTACTAGTTAATCTTTGAATTTAGAATGTAGTACTAAGCCAAAGAATAGATAATACTTTCTATATATTTATTGAATGAACAGATAGATAAACATAAAAATAGAGAAGTGAATAAATCTTTGAGTAGGTGTGATGGAAGGTCAGTCATAAACTAAAGATTCAGGTCACTTGAAAACAATTCGATCTCAGAAGTAATTGACTTAGTTTTATTTAGGAAGTTACAGGTTAGAATCCTAATAAAATACAGGAACTAATAATATCTTTTGTCTCTGTTTATTTGCATCTTCCCATACCTGAATCAGATTTTCTTATGCTTTGATTAAGGAGAATAAGATCCATTATGGTTGTCTTGAAGCTTTGGGAATCAAGGGAGGATCCCAAGCAGGATAATGAGTATTACTGGAAGAAAAAAATTGCCAAGTCCCTGGGACTTGTCATCAACATTTTTTGAACCTACCCATTCAAAGTAATCATTGAATAAATAAAGATGAATCCTTTAACATATATTTGGATAAAAAATTAAATATATTGTCAGATGCCTGTCAGTGTTTCTCACTGGTCTCTTCTACCTAGAGCTCTCAGGACTGAAAAGCAGAGCAAAATGGAGCAACCATTTTAGTTTAAAAGATGGAAGTAACAACACACTTACATTTGATTTCCAAATGAACAGTGAACCAAAGTTCTGATCAATAGATTTTGCCAGAAGCAGAAGCAAGTTCACTGTGGTAGTTTATTGGGAAAATATCCTCTGTACTGAACGCATCACTTGGCTATATGCATTTCACTTCTTTGCTTTTTTTTCTTTCTTCTCTCCCTTCTTCCCTCTCCTTGTCAAATGAAAACTACTTTCATACACAAGACATCTAAAATAGAAAAACTTTCAATGTTTACTGAAATAATATCAATTTAGCTGTAAGTTTATTCAAAATAAAACTAGATGAGCACTGTATAGTTCTTGGTAAAACGAATTTTGAAGTGCTAAAATAGTGAAACAGTGAATGATAATAAGAAATAATATGTATACATATTCTGCTAAGCACAGTTTACCTAATTTTCTTCAGGTGGCAACTAGCTGGACTTTTAGTCCTAGCTGAGATAAGATTTTTCAGAGCCGAACAAGAAACCTGTTGTCCTTGATTCACATGGGACTAGCTAAACATTTTTCATTCCTGACCACTATCCAAATGTTTTGAAGAAATTAAGCTGGACTTCAGCAGCATGAAGACAAGGGGTCCCCGGGGAAGATGGTGAATGTTAGTGCCCACAGAATAGCATAAATCTCAATATAGGCTCAACCAGGATATCCATTTATCTATCTATCTATCTATCTATCTATCTATCTATCTATCTATCTATCTATCTATCTATCTATCCATCTATCTATCTATCATCTATCTGTGTGTGTGTGTGTGATAGGGCACTGTGTGTCCCTGTGGAGGACCACGTGGGACTTGGGATCTGACATCAGGGAAAAAAACCCTTTTTTTTTTTTTTTTTCTTTTTTTTTTTTTTTTTTTTTCTGCTTGCAAGACAGAGTCTTAACTCCTGAACCATCTCTCCAGCCCATATTTTTTTTTTGTGCATCCACACACTTATAAAGCTATATGAAGAAGAAAAAGGAGCTCATGGCAGTGGAGTGGAAATATGTAGTCAGTGTCAGGTTCCATCCACTGGAATAAATTGCAGTTTAGAATTTTAGCCAATTTCTGAGCATGTCCAAAGGGTTTTTCATGTTCACCATAATTCTATGTGAGAGAGCCAAGATAAAAGAAAGACGAAACCATAAAGTGTGTGGTTTAGGTTTGAAATATTTAATGTTTGTGCAAAGATAGAGGTTATTCGTGTCTTCAAATCAATGGTTTGGTTAATATACTTTCTTTATTTGGATAATAGTTTGGTTTGATCTGCTAAAGGGTCATGTAATTATATATTATTTTACTTTCTAAAATGTCCAGAAAGTTTTGGTTATCTGTAACTGTATTTGCTTTGCACATCTCATCCTTAGTAGAGTAGGGTTGTATCAGTGATTTATATGGATAATTAAATTATGTAAACACCCTCCCTCCCTGTTTTCCTCACCTCCTTTCTCCCATTTATTTTTGTGGTGTGTGTGTGTGTGTGCATGGTAATGTGATATACTGTGTGTATGTGAATGTGTATGTATGTGTATGTGTATTTATACATGCATGTGGAGACCAGAGAATGACCTTGGGTGTCACTCCTCTGGAGTTTCTGCTTTTTTATTGACCAAAATACAGCCAAAATTTTATTGTTTTATACAGTGAGACCAGCAAATGGTGTTTTGGATGCCTCATTATGCTGAATCAATAGAAGAGTAAGGCAGGACAAATATTTAACTGCACATAAAGTAAGAATGATGCCCCAAGGTAGACACAAGGAGAAATATATACTTAATATTCAATCTTCTGTGTCATCTACTACTCTGACAAATGTACAGATACAAAGTAGTGGAAGAACTGACATATTATGCTAGAAGGTAGACCTACAAATGTACTTCAGATGTCAGTGAGCAAACGTTTTTTATGTTTATTTTGTTTTTTAATTGTTTAACATTTTCTACTGAATATGGTGAATTTGTGATATCTTAACACCTTAATCCCCAATCCCACCCTCATTTTATCATTACAACCTTTATTCTTTCCTACTAGTCTCCCTCCTATTTTCTTATCTTTTTGCATGTGTGATCTACTGAATTTCATCTGGGTTACCTTAGTGGCATGGAGAGCACTTGCCAGAGTACGAATCATGTATCAATGTATCAATGGGGTCTGCCATGTTTTTTGAGACAGGCTCTCACACTGACATAAAACTCTTCAAATGGACTGGAATGGTTGGCTCATAAACCCTAGTTAGGCAGTTTTAGAACAACCATGCTGGGAAGGTCTCTGAAGGTCTTCAAAGGTCATCCCCCACTGTTGGAATTACCCTGAAGAAACACTTCCTATTGCTCTGGAGGAACTGACTCTAGCTATTCACAGAAATAAGGTCACCAAATTCCCCTAACACTCTGTTCATGAAAGGATATGGAGATGAGCTCTCCATTGCAGACAAACTCTATCATGAGATGCCCATAAGATCAATTGTGTTGAGCCCCAATATGAACAGACCAATGAGATGTAGAGGACCAAAAATATCAATCAGGTTTGCAGAAATTGGAGCTATTAATGAGGAAAAGCCACTTTTCCTGGGCCTGGTAATCCTATAAATACTCCTGACCATGGTAGCCATCTTTGGCTCCCTTGCTCCTCATGAGTTCCTATCTAGCTTTCTCTCACCCCTTATGGATTCCACATCTGGAGTCTTTTGAGTTATTTTCCAGTTTTTCCTTTATTCCTCATGGATTCCATATCTGGAACATACATTCTTCTTGGCTTCCTTGCCCCTCAAGGACTCAATGTCTGAGATCCATTCTTTCCCTCCTCTTTCAGTCCTCTTATACTGCTCTCCCACTTCAAGAATGCCACATTTTGGTGTAGTGCATCAAACAGCTGTTGTTGCCCCTCAAGGAATCAATGTCCATGAGTTCCCATTCTTTCTCTCCTCTAATAAACTATACCACAATCTTCTATGCATGTTCTGTTTTCAGTCTTTAAATCCTGAACACAAGAACCTAGACATTAAAAACCCCAAACCCATAACAGTAGGGATCTACTTGTCTCAGTATTTTATATTGTCCAGAACATACTACATAGTGAATCATCTGTGTATTGCTTATGGTGAATTTTGCTTCAATATTAATTATAGAAATTATAACATGTATTGCTAAATACATCTTCATGCATAACTTATTCCTTCTCTTGAGAGCATTATAGTTTTTGAGCACGTTTCATGCTGTTCAGAACTTGTTTTGATAAAAAATGTTGAGTTCAAATCTATTTATGTGAAATGTAAATTCCTAGATTTAAAGTCTGGAAAGCAGCAAAGTTAGGGACATAAAAATGAAAGCTTAGAGAAGGGATAAACCTGGTATAGTAGATGAAATCAATTCTCAAGATTCAGAGTCCTGGATAATGATGAACATGGTGGTGCTAGTCATTCAAGAAATTGACAAAGGATAAGAGCAAAGAGATCTGTCAAGAGTCCTAGGGCAAGAGATTGAGCTACAGGTAATTTGATACATAAGGAGTATGTAGGTTTATGCAGCTGGATTGCTGTTTCTGCTTGGTTGTTTCCATTGATCTTATCTAGTGCTTAGATTGATCCGCTAATGGGGTAGTTTTAGAGAAGCCATGCTGGGATGTTCTCTGAAAGTCTTTGAAGGTCATGTCCAGGGCTGGGATTACCCTGAAGCAACATATCCTATTTTATTCAGAGATAAGGTCACCAACTTTACCCAACCCTCTGTTCATGAAAGGATATGGAGATTAGTTTTCCATTGTAGATATATCCTACCAGGAGGACTGCCACAAGACCAACTGGGTTGGGCCCTATTACGAACAGACCAATGAGATACAAAGGATCAAAATCTCCAATCTGGTTTGCAGAAACTAGACCCAACCAATGAGGAAAAGCTACCTTTCCCTGGGGTCTGCCTAGGCCTATAAATAATCCTGGTCTGGCAACTATCTTTGTCTCCCTTGCCCCTCACGGAATTCCAACTCTGAGGCCCATAAGTTCTGGCTCTCTTGCCCTTCATGGAACTCCATATCTGGAATCCATGAGTTCTGGTTCCCTTGCTCGTCGTGGGACTCCACATCTGGAGTTCATGAGTTCCAGCTACCTTGCCCCTCATGGGATTCTACATCTAGAATCCATGACTTTCCCTCATATCTCATGGACTTCACACCTGGTGTCCAAGAGTTCTCCAGGGCTCTCTTGCCCCTCACAGATTCACGTCAGTGAGTTCCATTCTTTCTCTCCTCTAATAAACTCTGCCTTAATCCTCTAATTGTGTTCTGATTTTAGTCTTCAACTCCTGAACACAAGAATCTAGACACATAAAGACCCCAGAGGGAAACCTGCAATGCTATCATGTCAAATGTACCTTTATAATTAAAGGTGTCCTTGAATTATATATATATATATATATATAAAATATTTCCTAAAGTGTCAATGTATGTTATTACTTGATCTTTGAAAATGATAAGCACAAAGAGAATCTAAAGTAGTTCACATGAGAGACAAAAGACTCAATTATGACTTTATTTTTAATTTGCCCCATAAGTTATAATGAAAATCAATATTTTCTGCATATAAAATTTAAACATTTCAGATAAAATGTCATTTTAGAATAAAGATGACTTGAGTTTCATATGTGTTCTTGGCCTGTCAGCTGGGAGACATTTTATATAATAGCTCTTCACCCCCCCCACACACGTTAAGGAGAAGATGTACAAAAAACTTTCCTTCCTATTCCTTTTTCCTTTTCTATCCATTCTTCCTTTTTTCTTTTCTTTTCCTTTCTTCTTTCCCCTTACTTCTTTCCTTTCCTTTTCTTCGCCTTTCTATTTTCCTTCCTCTCCTACTCGTTTTCCTTCTCATCATCAATTTAATCATCATCATCGTCATCATCCATTCATTTTCCTACTTTTTGAGACAGTGTCTAATCATGTAGATCAGGATGATCTTCAGTGTCCAAAGTACTGGAACTATAGACATGCACCATCTCTGGACCACTTAAATTCTTATAAACAAGCCGAGATGGACCTTTGATTTAATTTCCCTTTGTGCATATCCATCAGCTAGATTGTAACAAGAAATGCTTTCTGAACAACTTGGTGGAGGAGTGAGCATGTCTTACATGTCAAAGGCTCAAATTCCATCCTTAGTATACACAAAAAATCATTTATTTTAAGCAATGGAACTGAAGTAATTTGTTCTTCATAGAAAAAGTAGTGTAGGGACTGGAGAGGTGGCTCAGGGGTTAAGCCTCCTGAAGGTCCTGAGTTCAGATCCCAGATCCCATGTATAGACACCGGGCGGAAGCGGGGGCGGCCTGCGCTTCTGGTCCTGGTAGGGCAGAGCCTGTGAATCCCGGGGAAGAAGGAGGTGGAGGCGTCCATGGTGGTTCGCGAATTCGTCCGTGGTTCTACACATACACAGACACACAGACACACACGGGCGCGCACATACACATGCATATGCACACAGTTGAATAAATAATAATAATAATAATAATAATAAAATTTAAAAAAAAGAAAAAGTAGTGTAAAGGACCATCAAGATAGTTTATTAGGTAAGGTGCCTGCTTGCAAACCTGAGTTGGATTCCAGAAACTAAGGTGGATGGAGATATCTGACTTCAGAAAGCTGTCCTCTGGTTTCAGCTGTGGCATGTCTCATCACTGGTTTTTAAAGTCTGCTGCTTTATAAATTTATTTACTTTTATTTACTTTGTGTGCATCAGAGGACACTGTGTGTCTCTATGGTGGATCTAGGGTGACTTCAGGAATCATCCTGGATTGTTTAGATCTGGCATTTCCCAGGCTCCACCCATCAGGACCAGAAGTGCAGGCCACCGAAGATTCCTCCTGGTGTTTTTTATGTGGGACCTGGGATCCAAACTCAGGTCCTTTTGCTTGTGAGGTAGAGTCTTAACCCCTGAGCCACCTCTCCAGGCCTCAACCATCACTCTTAAACAAATAAATAGATGAAATGTTGAAAATGAGAGAAGTAACTTATAATTAATGGCTTTGAAAACTTGAGAGAATCAGTCCTTGTACCTATGTTTCCAGTCTTTGCTGCTAAAAGGAAAAAAATTGCTTTGAATAGTAAAAATGTAAATAGTCCTTTAAGAATCAAGTGTCCTCTCTATGCTGTTTGAAACTGAGTTGTGAAACTGTGGATTAGTCTGAAGTCTAAAAAGAAATACCAGAATGCTATAGCAGTTTTATTTTTTATTAATGTGGTTGTTTTTGTTTTCAGAATGTTTGTAATTAGCCTATATCTTATAATGGAAGCAATACATATGAAACTGAACAAGAGTTCCATAGAATGGACATCTAGAAATTGGTAGGGGAATGGAAGGAGTCTGGTAGGGGTGTGAAAAAGTTGAGAAGGGGGAAAGTAATCAGAATCCATTGTGTACATGTATAAAACTGGAAAAGAACAAAATTGATCAATAAAAGATAAAATAAGTGTGTTCTTTAAGCATTCAGAGCCTGAAGAATTTATCAAGGATATGGGGGGCCTTGGATGTGGGTTTTGATGCCTGTTTGGTCCAAACATATAAGGAATGTCTTATACAATGTTTATGTGCAGTCAACCAGTTCATGTAATGAGGATGAAGATTTGCCAAACACACTGTGCACTTTGATTACTTGTATTCCTGCAACCACCTATAAAAGTCCATAGTCTACGTGGATTAAACTGTCTATTATTAAAAATTATAAACCTACACATAGAGATAAAACACATCATTGTTTGGGGGTGTTCTTTGAACAAACAGCCCACCATCTTTGTTTTGAAACCATCAGGAGCACCTGTCTATGAACTCCTTCAGAGATGGGGGTGGACAGGGTTATTGTACCCTCACCTGAGGCTCTGGGCTGGCCCCATGTAATTCTGCCCACGTGCCTATGCTGCCCATGTGCTCATACGTGGGAGGATGGGAGGAATCCTAGAGTATATAAACTGAGGTAGACTCAAGAGAGTTCCACTGAGGTAACAAGGAAGAAGCTGTGACCCATGTTGTGGTGAGTTGCCCATGCTCCTGTCAGTAACCCTCATCCCAGCTCCTCTTAGCAAGCCTAATAAACTGCTTGGTTTGTCCTCAATTTGATCTTTCATGAAAGTCCCATCTGGGGTCAGAAAATGTTTGTGTGTGGCATCTTCCCAAGAAAAGTAACTTACACAATGTGGCACTATTGATTCAGGAAGGCCCTAGCCCGGGCTCCTGAATCCAGGAGGTTGGGCTACAGACAAGCTTGAACAAGTAGGGACAAGCCTCAAACATGTCCCAATAGAGGAACCATACAGGTGGAGGGATGGACAACCAATGGGAAGAAGGGATGGACAACCAATGGGAAGGAGGGATGAACAACCAATGGGAAGTGGCTGTCTAACCTGCCTCTGCAATGGACACCTAGTAAACAACTAAATGATTAGTGGCTGTCCCCCAGAGTGGAGAGGTGGCAACACTTGATTGGACCCCTGACCCTATATAAGCTCAAGTACTTCCTTAAATAAATGAGTCTGCTGCAGCTCGGCTCTGTTCTCTTCTCACCTGACTCCTGGAGTCTGTGTGGTGACTCTGCGGCACTCACCCCCTCACCTCCAGCTACGAAGCCCCTGCCAACTTTCTCCCTCCTTTCCCTGGCTGGCCCAGCGGGGATTCACAACAACACAACACACATGCAAGAGTGATGCTCAAAAAGATCCCATCCATGGTCATATCCTTACATAGGTTTCAGGAGGCATGTATACCTTGGGCTTGCAGGTCAAAAATGCCAGCTTTAATCTGGTCATGGTGGTTCACAGCTGTAGTCTTAGCACTGGAGAGGCCACAGCAGGATGTAACCCTGCCAAATACACCAAAGCTTTGTTTCAAAAAGAAGAAAAAAAAAAGAGAGATGCTAGTTTTAAGAGAAGCAGTGGATAATGAGGCAAGCAAATTGCCTTCCTTAAGGACTATCCTAAGACTTAGTGGAAGGCTGTTCAGTCTCTGAGGGACAAGTGAAGAACCAATCTGTAAAAATCTCAACCGTAGCCACTGTGACCTTCATCTGTACAACAGGGACAATAAAGCTACATATATCTCAGACTGATAAAAATAATTACAATGAGAAAAATACATGAAAAATGCTGAAAAGGAAGCCTGACACTTTGTAAGTGCTGTATTTTCTATTATTCTCACTAACCCTGATTCCATTATACTGTGCACCTTTAAAGGATAAGCCTAACAGTGCTTGAGAAGATTAACAGAGCAGAGCATGAAAAAGCATGATTTTGGGATCACATTCTTTGCAGCACTCATTACGTCACTCTTAATTAAGGAAGCTTCCTGTTTCCTGATAAGTTTAGAAAATTTATGATGCTGGTGTAATTGTTAGAATAGAAAAGGTAGGGAAGGAAAAGTTGGGTGGAAGGCACATACCTGAAGTAAATTTTGAAGACTTGAACCTGACTTTTTGACTTAAGCTCCGTTCAAATAAAGTATTCGTGTTTTTCTTCTTTCCATCACGATTTCCTTTTTGTTCCATTTACCGATTACTTTTAACTTTTAGAAAACTGTTCGTTTGACTGCTTTCACACCCCTTTTGACATACCTTACCCAATATATCAATGTGTAGGTACCACAATGGATTCATGGGATGGTTACTATCCCCTCCAGAGCAATTATGAAGCTGTCAGGAGGCTTACATAGACTAATAAGTCAATACTCATTTTCTTCTTGTGGATGTTGAACTACCAGCAGAAACTATTAGCAATGAATACTTTTACATGTCATTGGAGCTGTAAATTGTAATAGCCTATCCAAATCCCTATTGCTCTCTCCACAATTACCTCCTTTGAATGCTGCTTCTAAAAGATTCAACTAGTTAATGAGCTCTGTGCTTCTTTTGCTTCCTAAGAGACTAACACAAATTCTGTGAATTCTGTTAGTAACATGGGACTTGCTAGAAAAATAAAGCAGCATAATTTTAATCTGTAATCCCTAGCTAAGTATGTCTAAGATGCTTAGCATTATGGCAATTAGTACATACTCAAAGTAAGGAAGTCTTACCCTCTGTTCATCCTTCCTTCCTTTCCACTCTTCTTTCCAGGAAATAACTTCTGTGATAAGATCAATTTACTTTTCTTAAAGCAAAATTTTATTTCAGATTAGTTTCATGTTTATAGATTTATTGCATGGGTCCTACAGAAAGTCCCTAGACATCCACACTCAGTTTTCCCCATTAATATTACCCATTAGTGTGGTGCATTTATCATAAATAATGAATCAGTGCCAATGCATTAGTATTAACGAAAGTCATAACTCATTCAGATTCTGTTAGCTTTTCCTTATTGACCTTTTCTTCTTCCAGTGCACATTTAGAACACCTACTTACATTTAGCCCTCATGTCTTTTTTAGACTCCTCTTGACAGTAGCAGCTTCTCACAACTGTTTTGCATCCTTCAGTTGGGATTTGCCTGATGTTCTTATTATTTTTCTGTGGCTATGGGATTTAAGAAGGAAATCCATGAACACAAAACACTGTTATATCGTATCAAGGACCCAAACTATAAGCATGACTCATTGTAGGTGTTAAACTTGATTATCTGACTGACGGATGGTATCTGTCACCTTTCTCAATGTTTCTGTGCCTTTTCCACATTTAGGAAGCCAGTTCTAGGTTCAACTCATATTTAACAGGTAAATATTAAAACTTTATCTTTTGAGGGGATGTCTATATAAGCTGCTTGAGTTTCTTTAGTTCAAGACATTTTTCTGTTCTCATTCATTTATTTATTCAGTCACTTAATTCTATCAGTAAGGATTTATGATATTTACTTTGGACTCTGACTTGTAATCTAATATTGCTTCATTTAGTTTTCTGCTCATTTGTTCCAGGGTTGACCATTAATGCCTCTTTTAGTCAGTAAATGCCAGTATTTTTTTTATTAGTTTTACATTGTTGGGACAAGTTGCATGGCTTATATAAGAAGCTTAAAGGAAGAAAGTAAACTTAGTTTTTCAAAGTTTTCAGTCCAACTTGACAAGAAGGTATGCTGACACGGCTCACATGATGGTGACCAGCTCACATGATAGTGACCAGGAAGAAAGAGAATGCTTTTGTTAGTGGATCATTTCTTCATGTTTTTCTTTTTTTCCACTGGGGACCCCAGATGATGGAGTAGTGCCACAACATATGGGTGTGCCTTCTCACTTTAGTTAATGCTCTCTGAGAATGTCCCAATACACACATTCAGAAATGCTTTACTAATTCCTAGGATCTCCTTAATCCAATAAAGTTGGCAGTTAAGATAAATTGTCATCCTCCTCATATCGTTTAGTTGCCTGGTTAGTTCTTTCTTACTTTTCTGGCACCACAAGATGCTCCAGGAGGATGGGTTAGAAATCAAGATCTGAGTGATAGGTATATTCACTGCTACTGAGATGTCATTTCTTCTAGGGCTTCTCATTTGACAAATCAAGAGGATATATGTATATGTGTGTGTGTGTGTGTGTGTGTGTGTGTGTATGTGTGTGTGCGTGTGTGAGTATGTGTGTTTATGTATGTGTATATATGTATATATAAACGTGTATGTATATGTAACTCTCCACAACTATATTAGGCTACATATGTTCACATTCCTATCCTTTACCTCATGTATCATTCCATTTTCCTTATTTACTTGTGACCACCTGTTCCACTAGTGAAAAGCCTAGCTTTCATTATCCACCATCCATTTACTTCATTGTTTAATTCTAACATGCACCTATAGTGGTCTCAGACTTATTATTTCATTTTTTTCTCGGAAGAGGAGGACGTTAATAACTATAGAACAGTTCCTTTTGTTTTTAGACTTAGAGTCCTCTCATTTTCAAAATTACATTTCAGCCACTTGCTCTTCTAACCTCTTTTCACAGGTTGCTTTGTACATTTGTATGAGGATTATTTGTCACATTTTTCATTCTATCCTAGAATCTCCTAGCTTCCTACATGATTTTTATTATTTTTATTCTTTTAGCATTTCATACACGAATAAGTACAGTGAATTTGATACTTTTCATACCTTAACCTGAGTTCCACCCCCTTCCTTTTCCCATTACAACTCTTTTTCTTCCCTACCAGTCTCCCTCCTGTTTTCAAATCCTTTCAGATATTGTCCCAAAGCATATCATTTGGGTCATCTTTGATGACATGTGCCTGAATACTTGCTGAGGCATGAATCAGTGCATATCAGTGTAGATCTCAGTATGAATCAGTGTATATCAGGAGTATATTGTTGAAGAAGGAATTTTCCATCACCTAATCCTAACAGTCTTTGAGAGAGTTGTGGGTCCTCTTGAGATCCCCTTCCATGGTGAAATATTGATAAGATGATTCTTGTACAGGTCTTGTGGAAATATACATAGTTGCAATGAATTCATGGATGCAACAAAATTGTCATGTCTAGAAGATAGTGTCTGGCTGTACCCCTGCCCCACTTCAGGCTCATACAATCTTACTGCTCCCTCTTCTTTATGTGTGTGGGGGCAGTGGTAGTGAGAGAAATTATTTAGATGCCCTGTTTAAGGTCAAGCAATCTGAAGTCACTTATTTTCTGCACTTTGACCAGTTGCAATTTATTTATTTGTAAGAGAGAGAAAAAAGAGGGGAGGGGAAGGGGGGAAAGGAGGGAAGGCGAGAGGAAGGGAGGGGAGGGGAGGGGAGAAAGGCACACACACATATGCCATGGTGCGTGGGTATGTGGGCTTCTGTGAATCAAACTCAGGTTGCCAGGGGTGTGAACACAAGCCTTACGTGCTGAACCATCGCCACGGCTCCAGAGTTCAGTTTGCTTTGTTCTATAAAGTTCTGTGGGGCTTGACAAATGCTTATTATCTTGCAAGTCACCGTTTAATTGTCACACAGGATAGTTTTATGACTTTAATAATTCCCTTGTGCTTCATCTGTATAATCCTCCAATGATACCCCTATCTATTGTTTCTATGTGTTTTTGTCTATTCTGAGATGTCATATAATTATAACCACACAATAATGTTGCTTTTTATAGCAATTTTCATTTAGGATTCATTCTCATCTTTTTGTAATGTGACAATTCATTTTATCATGGAAAATTATTATATAAATGTACTGCCATTTGTTTAATTTCGTCATCTATTGAGAGACATCTTGGTTGCTTCTAGTTCTTTATGGGAGTGTTATTGACCTGACCCTGTCGTTCTTAAGTCTTTGAGACTGGTTTGTGGGAGAAGTTTGGAAGAATTCAAAGTTACAGGAAGAATTGAATGTTAATTTGTGTAGGGTTATTTAAAAGTTAAGGAAAGCCCATAGCATATTTGTGAGAGATTACCTAAATGATGAAGGAATACCCAGTCCGTTATAAGTGGGTCACTCCATGAGCAAATGGATAAGATGGAGAGATCTGGTTCAGTGCTTTGGTATACTTTTCCATACAGATAACCAGGTATCTTAGCAAGCAAGAAAGCATGTTGAATCCATGAGCTCACTACAGTGTTGTCTGTTTCTACAAGACTTGCACAAGATTTGGTTTATCAACATTTTACCATGGGGAGGAAAAAATCTTAAGAGGCTCCAAACTTCCCTGACAGAATAATGAGGGTTAATACCGATGGAAGGGAGGTGATTTTTTGGTGGTATGCCCAATGATTATGATATATGTTCAAACAAGTTCACAGGCATATGCCTTCAAGGATGAAACTTGGTGAACTACACATGCAAAAAGACATGAAAGTAGGAGGAAGACTGGTAAGGAAGAAAAAGATTTGTAATGGGAAAAGGAGGGGGTTGGGATTGGGGATTAAAGAAGGAAAGTAATATAAATTCACTTCATTCATTAATGAAGTTCTAAAAGTATAAAAATCAATTTAAACTTAATTAAATAAAATATAAAATAATTCAGAAAAAAGGATCTCATGTTTTCCCTGTGGGTTTTGGTGTAGTCTGATTTCTCCTTGTTGTTCTACTTTTCACTTCAAACAGAAGTGTTTTTTCTTCATTACTATAAGTTGAAATAAGTAGATACCCTTCTTTTAGATTTTGCAGAGGCTCCTAGCTAAGAGTGCACTGAGTCTCAGAAGAGGCTGTTGCCTTGAAGTTTTGAGAAAAAAAAAAAAAAAAAAAAAAAAAAAAAGCTTCTCGGAAATGGAGTAAAAATATTTTGCAGTATGAGATTACCGTGGGTTTTTGGAAGTCCAGGGCACAGTGAAATGGTGGAATACAAAGTGTCTCCTATAGGCTCATGTGTTGAATGCTTGGTACCCAGATGGTTGCACTATTTTGGAAGATGATGGGAACTTTAGAAGGTAGGTCCTATCTGGAGGAGACAGATCACTGAGGGTTATGCCTTTGAAGTTTGCAATTAGTCCCCAGTCTTTTCTCTGTTTCTTGTCTACCACAAAGTGAATAAATTCTACCACACATTTCCTTGGACATAATGTTCTGCCTCACTATGAGATGAGAATCAGTGGAACCAAGGACTACAGATTAGAATCTCTGAGGTTTTAGCAAAGTAAATCTTTATCACTCAACTTGTTTTTCCCAAGTATTTGGTCACAGTGACATAAAGCTAATTAATGTGCCATTAATATTTTCCTAATTATGCAACTAATCCTTGGTTTTCTTCATTAGCTTATTGTAGCTTTCTAAAGATTGCATGTTCATTTTAGCATACCTACCTCTAAATATGTTTTTTGGTATGCATGTGTGTATGTCGTTCATATCATTGGGTGTACCTGTGCGTATAGACATGTGTATAAGATAGTTCTTAAGTGTGTGTACCTGTAAAGGGCAAAGAATGACTTTGGGAATCATCCTGGATTGATTTTCTACTTTGTTTCTTTGCTCTGGTGTTTTCCAGGCTCTCCGTTCCAGGACTGCAATTATACACCACTGCCATATACACCTGGTATTTTTATGTGGAATCTGGTGATCTGAACTCAGGTCTTTTTGTTTGGGAGGCAAAGGCTTTAATCACTGAGCCATGTCTCCAGTCCTCTAAGTATGTTTTTTTTTTTTTAAAGTGCTATTATAAATGGTGATTTTTTTTCATTTAAAATTCCATTTAGGTCTGGGGATGGAGTTCAGAGATATAGTCTTTGCCTAACATATGCAAGAAGACCCTGAGTAAAAATCCTGGCACTGAAAAAAGAAGGCTACATAAAGATTTTTGGCTTATTATAACCTTATTGTATGCACTAATTTTAAGAGTTCATTTTTTTCTTTTTGAATTTTTTGTGTCAAAAATCCCATCTCTATATAGGCTTTATTTCTTCCTTTCTAGTCTTCATATCTTTTATTTCCTCTTCTCATCATATTGCATTAATTAGAACTGAGTTGAGTCATAGTGGTGAGAGAATATATTCTTGCTTTATAAGCCACTTTAGGAAAAAGTACCCAGTTTCTCATTATTAAGTATGATATTCTGTGGTTTTCTATGAATATTCTTTATCTAATTGAGGGAGCTTTTCTGTATTTCCAGTTTGCTGAAATTTTGACATTCTACAATCAGGTGGATTTTTTGTTGGATTATATCAGATTCTTTTCCTATATTTACTAATCTGCCATGGATTTTCACTTTTAGAATGATGACATTGTTGGTTATGTTGGTTTGATTTTTTGTTTGCATATGTGTATATCATTTGTGAATGTTTCACATGTGTATGCTGGTGCTTGTGCACATGTATGGGTATCTGTGTATAGATAGTCGACAACCTAGGGTGTCATTCCTCAAGCACTATTAACCTTTGATTGATTGATTGATTGGCTCTCTCTCTCTCTCTTTCTGTATTGTTGACTTTTTTGTTTGTAACAGGGTCTTGTTATGTGGCAAAAGCTAATCTCAAACTCTGTATGTAACATAGGTTATATTTGAACTTGTGATCTTCCCATGTTCTTAAATTAGTGGAATGGATCACCTTATCTAATTCATTTGTTAGTTTTTTATTCTTAGCATTTATATGTATGTTCATAAAAATACTGGTTTGTAATTTAACTTTCTTGTAATGTCCTCTTCTGGTGTTGGTATTAGGAGAATATGCATCACAAGAATGTGTTAAGAAAAATTACTTCTATATTTTTAAGACATTCTGGAAAATTAGCATCATTTTTCTCCCCTCAAATGTTTATAGAATTCACCAGTAAAATTATCAGGGCCTAGAGATTTCTCTTTCAGGAAGCAAACTTTCTAGTGTTATACTTCAAAAAGTAAGAAGCAGCAAACTAATTTTATTTGAATAGTATATTTATTTAACCTTCGTATCCCAATTACTGATATATCTATGTTAGATAGCATAAGGGTATTAATTTTTTCTCATACTAAGTATTAAAAATATAGGTATCTTAGGCTTGCAGCATATATGAATCTGAATTAGTCAAATACTAAATACTTAATAGCCACATGGAACTAATGGCTACTATACCAGGCAGAATGTCTTGAAGTCTGACCCGGAGGCATAATTGCTATTGAATTTTAATTATGTATTTTATCCTTTATCAAGATTCTAATGATGGAATATAAGATGTACCTTTTAAAATTATCTTTAAAATATTTGTTCGGTAGAGAGGCAAAGGATAAGGAGAGAAAGAGAGAGAAAAAGAGAGAAGAAAGCACAAGACTGAGATTATGCATGCCATGGTGAACAGGTGGAGGTCAAAGGACAACTTTTACAAGTCAGTTCTCTCCTTTCATCTTACGGGTTTCTGGGGGTTGAATTCAGGTCAGCAGGTATGTGAGCAGGAACCTTACCTGCTGATTTATATTACTGGCTTAAGACTTCCTTTTTGAAGGACAGTATCTCAAGTAATCCAGGTTAGCTTAGAACTTGCTATATAATCAAAGTATGACCTTGAACTTCTAATATTCCTTCCTCTACCTCCCAAATGCTGGGATGATAGATGCATAATATTACCACACATTTATTTGGTATTTAGGTTTGAATGAAGGTTTCGTGCAAGCACTCTACCACTGAGCTACATTTTCAGTCCCAAGATTTACTCTTTTTAAGGACAGATTCTAATACTTTCCCTAAGAGACAATCACATTGGCCAGTATGTGAAAATAAGACTCTTGGCTGGTCTGGTTCTGGGTGAACATTGTAGGGTCTTTGATGTTCTGAATCATGGTTGGGGAACCTTGGGGGAAGAGGGCATAGCAAGATTTTAAGAACCTAAAGATGGGGAGGACCACCAATAGACAAGCTACTCCACTCAAGTCTGGGCTGAAATAGTCAGGATATTGCTACAATGTGATTTGACCTTGCCTGACCTGCACAAAGATCTGACATGTCAACAAGCCCTCAAAAGACTTAGAACAGTATCAGGGGAGAAAGTTTCAGACAGTAGGATCCTTAGACGCAAAGATTAGACAGATATAAACGAATTCCCATATCAGTAGGCAGCCCAAGAAAGGGTTCCAAGCTATGCCACTGAATCCTGAACCCTCACTACTATAGAAGACTGAGAGGAAAATTCAGCAGCCATATAAAGAGATGTTCTGGAGGGTAAGAGGGAGCAGGTGGGAAACACCAAGAGAGGAGGAGGGAGGAAAGGGGGGAGAGAAGGAAGTAGAGGAAGAGTGGGATGGGGGAAAATAGGGGAAAAGGGAGGGAAAGGGAGGAGGGAATGAAAGTAATTACCCACTGAGCTCATATAAATAGGTAAAAAAAAATGAAAGTAAATAAGACTCAGTAATGAAAAGAAAGTGAGTATGAGATTACATTAGTTTGAGTATAACATGTTCTTCAAAGACTCATGCGTTAAAATTGTGATTTCTACCTCGGAAGAAGGACCTGAGTTCAGATTCCAGGTCCCATGTAAAAATGCCAAGTGGCAGTAGTGGTGCCTTGCATTTTCAGCCCTGGTGGACAGATCCTGGGGAATCCTAAAGTGCATAAAGGAGGTAGATTCCAGGATGATTCCCTAAGTCACCCTTAGTCCTCCTCAGGAACATACAGATACAGTGCCCTCTGAGACACACATACACACACACACACACACACACACACACACACACACACACACACACAAAGGCAGACAAATCATAGTTTTCAGCTTGGTGCTTTTGGAAGATAGTAACTTTTTTGAGGAATTGAGGCTAAGTGGGGAGTCTTACGTCATCGGGAACATGTCCTTAAAGAGGATGAGGGGCCTTTATCTTTTCTATTCTCTCTGTCTTTTGCTTACCTGTCATAAAGTGAACAGATGTCCTCCAATATGTGCCTCCACCATGATATACGTACTTGTGGTGCCATAGGCCTAAAGTAACAGAGCTTGTTTTGGTGACAGATTGAAATCCCCAAAACTGGGAACCCAAATAAACTTTTCTATTGGTCAATTTCCTTAAGAATTTGTTATAGTGATGAAAATATGAGCAGCATAGGCTATTTCTCATATGATAAATACAATTTAGCTTTAAAGATTCTCATGAAATCCTCAATAGCTAAATAAACCAAGTGACAAAGTGGTAAGTGGAAAACTATACTTTTCTGTGATAAAGTGACAGTTTTAGATTAGTCAGCATGCTCAGAGAACTATAAAACTCAAGCCATCCATCAGCAAAGTGACTTGACTTTATTTCACTAAGTTTTTTTTTTTTTTCAGAACGGGGAAGATGTTAAGATAGGACCTCATCTTACAAGACCAGGGTAAAGTGGAACTCACTATATAGCCCAGACTAGCACTGAACTTGTAACAATCTTCCCTCCTAAGCTTCCTAAAAATTGGACTTAATAGGTCACACCTGGCCTATTAAGCCATTTATTATTTGCGTAAGTTTACATTATGGACTACTCTTAAAATGTCTCCAAACGATCAAACATGTTGAATATTCATCTCTTGTCTGATATTGGCTGTTTTTTTTTCATTATGCCATCAATTTCCATTGGTGGATCTGTCTCTACTCATCTTCTGAAAGTCCAAAGATCTAGAACCAGTGGCTCTAATAGGGTGGTTAGGATTAGTCAGGATTGCAAAAGATTGAAGCAGAGGTAGTAGGGATCTGCATTTTTAGAATCAGATCTCTAGCGGCTCACAAGTACCTTAATCTTTACAAAGTTCCCCAGATCTTGATATATTCCAGCCTGTATTACATACAAACTCCTTATTGCTGTAATACTTACCATGGTGCACTGAGACCTGTAAGTGGTTAATAGTAACAGTTGAATGGATTTATACTTCAGTGACTTAATGCACACAAGAGTGAATGAGTAAAAATAAATTGCATGCCCTCTCTAGAATCTGCAGTCCTGTCTGCCAAGGTCCAGGAAAACAATGTCTTACATTTTTTCTCATCTCTTTTTCTTATTACCACTACATTCCCATAAATTCTAGATTGTGTCCCATTCTCACATTACTACTTAATCCTTTGTGATAGGATTATTTTCCCATTATGCAAATGGAAAAATAAAAACTCATAAACATGCAAAATTTCTAAATGCTATTGTTGGTTCTAACTATCCAACATAATAATAATGAACATCTTTTTCAATCTTGGGGAGCAACTTTATTGACATGCAAAGAACTGCACATGTTTAACATGTGTCAATCGATGACTTCAGACATATATAAATACCTGTGATACCATCACCACAATCAACGTAATAGATATATCCAACATTTACCTGAGTTTCCTTTTGGGTTCATAATGGTTTAGCTTGTTTTTTTTGGGGGGGGGGTTGGGAAATACAGTTAACATGAGACTTACTGCCTCAACTAATTTAAAATGCACAGTATTGTTAGAAGTTGGCAGTCTTGTCATGCCAATGATTTTTAGAATTTCTTTATCTTTTGTAAATGAGGCTTTCTGCATATGAAACAACTGTACGTTTTTTCATCCCCCAGCTCCTGAAAACCACTATTGTATTTTCTTCTTCTATGAGTTGTTTAATTCTTACAAATACCTCATGCATGCAGCATTTTTCTTTCGGTGACTGACATTTTCCTTAGCATAAGGACCTCTAGATTCATCCATGATATCTCATGTGACAATGTTTCTCTCTCTCTCTCTCTGTCTGTCACACACACACACACACACACACACACACACACACACACAGAAGTGCAGGAATACACGCATGTGTGCAGATGTGTATGTACATGTTTGCACAGACTTTGGGTTATTCCTCAGACACTCTCCATCTTTATATTGAGGCAGTCTCTCATCGACCTGAAACTTGCCACCAGGGTAGGTTGGCTGGCCAGTAATTCCCAGGAATCTACCTCTTCAGAATTGAGATACAAGTATGTGCTATTATGCCTATATTTTTTATACCTGGGCTTGAAAGACTAAACTTAGGTTAATGTGTCTGTAAGAAAAACATTTCCCTGACTGAGGTATCTCCCCAGGCTACTTTTTTTAAGCTGAATAATATCCCATCTTGTGTAAATACCAGGACTCAGATCAGTATCTTCTGTTCCAGCACATGCAGCTTAAATGGCTATCATTCACCAGCTATGCAAATGTAGATAAATTACTTTCTATAAGCTTTAATTTTCTGACCCATTAACTCTGGGAAGATAGCTGATGGCTTAAATTAACTGACAGTTTGACTTACATAAGAAGTTATGAGGTTTTTTTTTTTTTTTTTTGAGCTAAGGTCTCAATGTGTGGTCCATACTGACTCAATGTCTTTCTTCCTCACCCTCCTTTATGCTGCAATTGCAGATGTCAGCGAATTTGGGTGCTAATTTCTTAGTAGATATATGAAATAAAGCTTATAAAATGAGACTAAGTGCATATCATACAACAAATATTCATTAAACATTAGCTATCATTCTATTGTCTTTAATTTTTATTATTATTATTTATTCAACTGTGCGCATGTGCGTGTGTTCGCCCGCGCTCGTGTGTGTGTGTGTGTGTGTGTGTGTGTGTGTGTGTGTGTGTGTAGAACCACGGACGAATTCGGGAACCACCATGGACGCCTCCACCTCCTCCTTGTTTACTCTGCCCGGGGATTCACAGGCTCCGCCCTACCAGGACCGGAAGTGCAGGCCGCCCCTGCTTCCGCCCCGCGTCTATACGTGGGATCTGGGATCTGAACTCAGGACCTCCCGCCTGCAAGGTGGAGGCTTAACCCCTGAGCCACCTCTCCAGCCCTCTATTGTCTTTAATCTGTCAACTGTCCTGCTTTTCTTTAAGGTTTATTATACCAAAATAATTATCACATTGAACCAGAAAATGTACAAAGCTATATGTTATTTAAATGAAATTTCGCAATAGCAATGACACCACTTTAAGGAGTAAGAGACCAAAGTATGAAATGTGTAAGTAGCTTTTCTCTGGTCACAATTACTAAATAGCAGAGTTGGTATTTGAGATATACTGACTTTTTCTATGAATAACTCTTCTGCCATCAAAAATCTATGACTTCTTACTTTTCTTTGGTACACAAAAAGTGGTCATTAAAAAATCTAACAGAGGTTAACTGGGCATATCTTTGTATAGGGTTCTATGAAGAAGACAGTATCAGTAAGGACATGGTTCTTAACCTTCCATATACAAGAAATTATCATTTTATTTTGGTGAACTTTCATTGACTCTCCATATTTTTAATTTTGTCCTAGAATTGTGTAGTCATTTATGTGATTCTCTCATCTTTATAAACTGTTAGTTTAGAAGTCTCTAAAGACCATATTTTCAAATTTAATGGTGCTAGCAAAATCTGATTGTCTCATCACAGTATATTGTCAGCATCTTTGGTTAGACTTTTTAATTAGTTTGAAATTCTTATTTATAAGTGACCCTTTGTGTAGCACAATAACAACCATTTCAAAAACATTTTCTGACAATCTACATTAAATTAGATGGTGTCAAAAGCACACAAAATACCCTTAAAATTCCAGTCGTCTTTAGCAATTTTTTTAAAGAAAGATTAAAATTTACAGGGGTCTCTCCCACTCTTCCATCTGTAAAAAGGTCTGTCTATGGTATTCCTGCTATGAAACGTGGTACTTGATATTTCAGCTATGGAGTACATACTCATTTGTATGAAATTCTAAACCAATTGAGCTATCAGACATCACACATTGCTTATTATGTAGAAGAAAACAATCTGAAAAAAACTGATCTGACTAATCCAATAAATCTAGTAGTCTAAATGTAACAAAAATTTACCAAATCAGTTTTTATACTATCATAAATTTATAGCAGTATTTTCCTCATAACAGCACGGTTAAGAGAAAGTAGCATAATAAAAATAATTGGGTGATATAAATTTGTTCTCATTTTTGTTTTCCTGGTATTTTTATCATATTCTCAGATTGATCAAGAAAGGGGGATATATTCAATGTGATTTTATATAGAAACTGAATCTCTCTACTTCTTTATTCAGAGTAACCCCAAAATTTATATTTTATGCCAGAAAAGAAAAGTATTAACCAAAAAGTGCTTTTACAACAATGAGTCTTCCAGAATCTAGGTCTTTTTGGCTTTTCCAAGACTTGTACTTCTTAGCCTCTCATTATTATTTAAGTACATTTCTCTCCTTCCCAAGCAAATAGGTACTCATTTACAGTTTAAGCTATTTAGAGCCAGTTAACAGAAGAACACTAAATTATTGTGAGATCAGTTAAAAGATGGATGACTGAAAGACTGGATCAAAATTGAAATTCTTTCCCAAGTATTCATTGATAGAAATTAAACGACATTCTTTAATTGGTGAGGACTCATAAACTTAGGTAATCTGGTCATCACTTTAGTTCTTGTCAAACTTTTTGCACTCTGAGATTGTAAAATAACTTCCAAATTGTGGGAGATGTTGGGAAACCCTTTGATCTACTTCCATGATACCTATGGCAAACCATGCTTCTCCTTCCATATCTTCTTTAATCCTCAAACTTTGAAGTCTTAGAATCCAGTGATTCACAGATCGTAGATCCTCTTTTCAGCACGAATTCTGCCCTTTCCTTGCTCTGTCCAACATTTTTAATCTCTACTTATCAGATTTTTAGGTCAGTTGAGTGAGTTATTTTACATAATAGAAAAAAATGACAAAAAACCTTAAAAGATTGAGGATGATCAGCTTGCGTCAGAAGGAACTAAATAAGAACAAGCATAAGGTTTACCACTGTGGTCTGTATTACTCAATTATCATAAGCTTAAGGTAGAGAAGTCCTGGATTTGCAGGAATGTACCATCAAAGGGGAAATAAAAGTAGAAACTCTTGTTGGAATTTTTTTGTGTCTGCATAGAATTTTGATGAAACAAAATAAAAACAAGCTTAGTCTGAGAGTGATGATGAAGGGGGCAAAGAAAAAACATGGAAAATAAAAGTAGAAGAAAAATCAAAGGACCGTGAAAGGCTAGGCAAAAGGAAAAAAAAGAAACACCAGATCTTCTGAATGGAGGGTCACACTTACACAGTTTCAGAACTGAATCCTTATGAGACTCAGTGGGACACACACACACACAAAGATAGGAAAGGAGAGGGGAGTCTAAGTGGGAAGAAGAAGGTTTTCATTGGGAGAAGAAGGGGGATGGTGTTGGGTAATATGGGGGAAAACAACAGAAATTCACTGTATACATGTATTACACTGTCACTATAAAAAGTAATCAAAGCCTCTTAGCTTCTTTGTCAAGTCTAGAAGAATATTCATATCAGACAGTTTAAATGGTTTAAATAAAAGATGAGTAAGAAAGTAAACTGAATAAAGGATAAGTATCTTGGTTAGGCTAAGGACATAGCTCAGTTAGTATAGAGCTTACATTGCATGAATGAAGCTCTGAATTTGACTATAATCAATGCATACCTGTAATCACAGCACTCAGGAGGTGGAGGTAGGAGGATCACAAGTTTAAGGTAATCCTCATCTACATAGAATTCCAGGCAGGGACACATAAGATTCTTGTTTCAAAAAATAAAAATAAAAAAGAATAAATGATTGAGGAGGAAAATCTGTAGTAACAAGTGGAGTCTGTCTTGTAATATTATAGTATTTTTTTCGTTTCAAAAAAGACTAGGTTTGAGGGCTGGAGAAATGGTTCAGGGGTTAAGACTCTGCCTACAAACAAAAAGTCCTGAGTTAGGATCCCAGGTTCCACGTAAAAACACAAGTTTGGCGGCCTGCACTTCTGATCCTGGTGGGCAGAGCCTGGGAAATCCCAAGGTGAAGCAAAAAGGAGATAGAAGCAATCCAAGATGATTCCTGAAGTCACCCTTTGTCCTCCACAGGGAAACACAGTGCCCTCTGATACACACACACACACACACACACACACACACACACACACACACACACACGATAGATAGATGATAGATAGATGATAGATAGATAGATAGATAGATAGATAGATAGATAGATAGATAGATAGATAATTTTTTTGAAAAAGTACTAAGTTTCTACAGTATCTTTGGAGATCAGTGTGGAGGTTCCTCAGAAAATTAAAATTTAAACTGCCATACGACCCAGCTATAAAACTCATAGAAATATTCCAAAAAGTTTCTACATTTTATTGCAAAGACACTTCATCTGTGTTCATTACAGCTCTATTTACAATAGTGAGAAAATGGAATCATCCACCATGCATCAGTAAAGGAATGGGTAATGGCACATACACATAATGAGATTATGGAATTTGCTGGTAAATGGATGAGACTGGAAAATTTAATATTGAGCAAGGTATCTCATATACAAAAAGTTAAGCACCACATGTTTTTTCTTATATGCAGATGCTAGCACTGATATCCTTGTCAATGTATTTGGATTGGAATCACTATAAGAGCCAGAAATACAAAAGGAACCAATGAATAGGAAGGTGAGAAGGGATGGTTAAGGTGAAACCTTTTAAAGGGGAGATTTATTTTGTCCTTCCCAATTTGGGTTGTGAAACTAGCATTATTTTACCTAAGAAAATAAAAATGAAGTGCCTCAAAAAAATGAAGGGGAGATTTAGAATAATTGGGAAGATACATAGTGGAGAATGAGGGGATGAGAGATAGGAGAGACAGAGGGACTTACTTATTTTTTGAAAAAAAAAAAAAAAACTAAGACTGTGGGATGTAACCCCAAAGGAAACTCCTATGTTAGTAATATGAAAAAAATGTATCTTTAAAAAAAGAAAGAAAAATGATCAGTCCCTATGCAGAGGAGCATAGAGTGAGGAAAATGAGGGGGGTGGCTGAGGGGAGCCCTGAGCTGATCCACTTAGAACCCAGTGACAAAAATGTACTAGAAGTAATAGGAATGTGACATTTCCTAGTAAAATGTTGGTCATAGAGGTCTTAAAGATCCCCAAACATTATAGGCTTTTGTCATTACTCTTGGTTGTTCTCCAAAAATCTGTCAGTAAGACCCTATTACTGAAGATGCAACACATATGGATCACAGAATATGGGCAAAATGCATCAACTGGAACTGGACTGAGGACTTGCTCCTTACTGGATACGTTACACAGTACCAAGCAATACTGTAGAAGCTACTGGGGGAGAGAAATAATCACAGGTGTCATCACCTCATAAGATCTTCAAGTTGCAATACAAATCACCATGGCAACAGGTGACCACCAGGGTAACAGTGGCATGAGTATCAAGGAGACAATCAAGAGTTTTCTGATTGGACTCAAGACCTGCTTGTGGGAATGGAACATATTCCTGTTGCTGTTAATTAGAACAAGAACCTAAAAAAGGGAAGGAAATAGATCAATAGGATCAAGCAGCCAATTAACCTATAGATAGGAAGACAGTATACCAATCTTCTCTGTAAATAGATGCTATTACACCCATAGATTTGAGGAACACTTAACATTCAGCCTAGAAATCTACAACAGAGGTAGAGAATCTCAACACCCTGACAGGATGCAGCCTAGGGCAGTGGAAGAGCAGTGACGTGGATAGTAATGGCCAACCATAATGCAGAATACCTGCGACCTAGCAAGGTTCATGTAGAATCAGGCCAACCTAATCTCTCCCCATCTTGCTAAGGCTTTGGGAACCTCACAGAAGAGAGGGCAATGAGATTGTAAGAACCTAAAGATAGGAAAGTTCACCATTGGATAAGACATTTCATTCAAGGCAGGACTGCTACATCTAGGAATCTTACATTTAAACTCATTTTGTGATTTGAATTTAAGCTGGATAGCTGGATAACTTTTGATCTCATTTGGACCTCCTGAAACGTTAAGAAGGATCAGTGGGGCTTGGTATTGGCAAATGGAATAATATTTTAAAAAATTATGTTACATATTTAGGTCATATTTCTTAATTTCCCAATGCTTTAATCTGTAATTTAATTCTTTAAAAATCCAAGAAAGCCAGCTGTGGTGATACACACCTACAATCCCAGTGCTTAGGAACCAAAAAAGGGGAATCACAGGTTTGAGTCCAGATTGAGACTTGGTCTCAAAAAACAAACAAAATCAAGGAAGTCGACAGAAAAGAGACCAGATTATGAAAAGAATAAACTAGGGGAACTAAAAAATCAGGTGTATTATCTTTCCTTCTTGACTACTGCCTAATTTGGAGTACAAATCCTTGTGCTTATTACATTGTATTTCTTAAAATGTGGTAAAATTGCAGTGTTATCACATAAGATTTTTTGTAACCATGCGAAACTCAAACAAGGTGAAAGACAAATACCAACACCCAAAGCTGTCCTCTGGTCTCCACATATGCTCAGTATTACACGTGACCCATGTACAAATGTGCACACACAGAAAAGCAGCCCACACACACACTGAAATGAATTGGTTCAAAGCACTCATGACAAATGTTTTTTTTAATACATTTTTTATTATTATTTCAGCTCATACAAACTTAATAGGTACACCAGTTCCCTCCCTCCCTCCTCCTCCCCCTGACCCCCCTGCTCCCCCTCCCCTCACCCCTCCCTCTCCATCTCCCCCGTGCCTCCCGCCCCAATTCCCAGAGTCCTTGTGCATGCCTGACTCTCCTCTGGGCCCTCCTCTCCGATGACGTAAAAGGACCCAGTGGCATTTCCCTGAACCCTTTCCTGTGTTCCCCTTAAGCATAGGAACACTACTGTGGCTGTCAATCCCTTGCCTCCAAGGATCTTGGTGCCTTTAGCAGACGCTAGACTTTGTGAGGTCAATAGTGTGTTGAACATTGCGCCGGGCATGCAATGTCCAATTATGATTGCTTCAGCCCTAATTTGTGTGGAGTATCTTGCATATCATTGCTCCTCCCATCCTTTTGCTCTTACACTCTTACTGCCCCCTCTTCCGCAAATGTCCCTGAGCTTCAGGATGGGGAGAGATTAGTCTGGCCTAGTTCTAGGTGGTTGATATAGAGTCTCTGAAGTTCTGGATAGTGGTTTGTTGATTTTCTTTTGCAGTTTTGTTGCTCCTGCAATGCCCTTCACTCCATCGTGATGGGCACTGTATGTCACCCCCTGGCCAGAAACAGAAAGCTGTTAAAATGGAGTCTTATTATAAGAGCACATTCAAGGGTAGATGTAATACTTATACCCCAAAGTGGAATCACAGGGTCACATGGCATTTGGCAATGGGAGGAGTCAATCACCCATTTGCAAAATGGTTACTTTTTAATCTGCTGGACTATATGCCCTCCCCTTCTGGTGAGTTCATACCCCCTTAGTTGTAAATGATCAGGAACGAATGTCTATGAACTTAACCAGGTGTCACATTACTTACTTGCAGTCCTTGATGGAGGTCTATTTTCTCTACTGTAAAATGGTCACTTCTCTCCTTGTTTCTGGTGTGGTCCTCCAACCCCATCCCTCCTGTTCATAATCCTTGCAATTACTGTAGGTAATACATAGATTTACCTATGAGTGTCTCAAGGTGGGCTGGGTGGGTTTGGTACTAGGAGCCACCTATTAGGGAGTACATATGGCACTTAATTTTCTGGGTCTGGGATACTTCACTTAATATAATTGTTTCTAATGACATCCATTTCCCAGCAAATTCCAGTAATTCAACATTTTTGATGGCTGAGTAGTACTCCATTGTATAGATGTACCACAGTTTCCTTATCCACTCGTCAACTGTTGGACATTTGGGTTGATTCCATGTCTTTGCTATTGTAAACAGTGCTGCTATGAACATGGTCATGCTTGTGCTATCGAGGTGAACCTCTGCTGCATGGGGGGTTATTCCCAAAAGTGGAATCACAGAGTCATATGGCATTTCAATCTTTAATTTCTTTAAGAATCTCCACACGGCTCGCCAGAGTGGCTGTATGAGCCTGCATTCCCACCAGCAATGTAGCAGAGTTCCCCTCTCTCCACATCCTCTCCAGCATTTGTTGTTTGTATTGTGGATTTTTGCCATCCTGACCAGGGTGAGATGATATCTCAGGGAAGTTTTGATTTTCATTTCCCTGATGGCTAAAGAAGTGGAGCATTTTTTAAGATATTTGTTAGACATTTTAATTTCATCCCTGGTAAAATTTCTTTTAAGTTCCAGGGCCCATTTTTTAATTGGGCTATTGGTTTCCTTGGTGTTTAGTTTTCTAAGTTCTTATGACAAATGTTAATAGACTATTTTAGCATGTTTCAGTATGCCATGTTCTTAGCATCAAGTCAAGAATGGGGCTAATTTGATCTCTTCAGACAGGTTAAATGGATCATTGTATGTGTTTGGAAGTTAATAACTTTTATGCAGCATTATGTCGAAATACAATAATTGGAGATGTTTATTTATGGGGAAAGACTGTCTTCACCATAGGACAATTTTGGTACTTTTGGTATCTATCCACACTTTTTTACTTTTGTGGGTACTTTTCAGATTTCATTTTCCCTGCACAGTTTGTTAGGTATAATTTTCCTTAGGCAAATGAGACACTTACAGGTTAAATGGGCTTTAAAAGAACCAAGTTGCTGTCCATTACTTTTTGGAAGGCAACAGAAATCTTGGAAATGACCATCAGTTAATAAAATCACTCAGAAGCTTTTTCTTTATTTCAAACCACTTTTCTGTAAAAGTGAAAGACTTGTCTACCTGGGCGTAGGACCTGAAGCTTTTCAAAATCATCTGATTGTCCACATACTGACTTTTGTACCTGAAAGTAATGGATTGCTTTTTGTCCACAGTCTTTCTACAGGTTAAGTTAAAGATACAGGACATAGAACCTGCTGAACTTAGTCAGAACCCTAATTTCTTGTCAAGAGTCCTCTGGCTTCACAGAGGGGTGGTACCTTCCTAAAGAGTAGGTCACCATTTCCTACCTGATCTAGAAGCTAGCAGCTTTGAAGAAGTAATGGACATTATCAGAAGAAGAAAGTACATTATCAGCTAGCCGTGTTTTTCTTTCTTTATGAACCATAGGTATCCGCCCCTCTAGGGTATCAGCAGCACTCTTTCTTACACTTAATGAACCAACTTGCTTAATGTGAAGAAGTTACTCTTATTAGAACAGCACTGCCCTTAATTTGCCTCTTTTGTTTTTCTTCCACAGTACAGAAATATTTCCAAAGCCTGAAGTGGTTCTGATTAGTGGTGAAGTCAAGAAGCCTTCAGTTCCAATTAAAATTAACTTTAAGTCATTTTGTGTGGTAATGGCTCAATATAAAAATAAGTTGAATTTCTCTTTATTTTTGATCATAGGTTTGGCTCTTGAATTATTCTATTCACCATCAAATGTTGGCACAGCTTTCTGGGCTGCCTGTGGAGGAGGTGTTCACAGGCTTCCCAATTAACACCCTGTTAAGCTGCACACCTGTGGTGAAATTACCCTCAGATCACGATACTGAAGCTTTGGATCACATGACATTTGTATTACTGGAAAGTCAAACTTAAAATGATACTAAATGATCCCTAATGCCTTTGCAATGGCAATTTATTTCTTTGTTTTTCTTGTGGGATTGCTAAGGGTAGATATATGTGGGATAGTTATTATGAAGCTATTTATTGACTTATTTATGAAAAACTTTAGAGGTAAAGCTCATATGTCATAAAATTAATTCATATTAGCTTCACAATTCCATCATTGTTAATGTCCAGAGTTGTAAAATCACTATCACAATCCAATTTTCCAATATTTCCATCACCCCACAAGAAACCAGTACTCATTAGCCATCAATTCTATTCCCACACCAAGCTCTGGGCAACTACCAGTCTACTTTATGTCTTATAGATTTGCTTTTGTGAACATTTTATATAAATGGGATCATTCAAAATGTAGTTTGGTTCTTTGTATCTAATTTTCTTTTGCTTAGTGTGGTTCTATTATTCTTAAAATACACATCAATGCAACATTCCTTTCTGTTGTTGAACAACATCCCATTGTACAAACAAACTACATTTTGTTTACCCATTAGGTTTACAGACATTAGAGTTGATTCTACATTTTGTCTATTATAAATAGTATTGTATGAACATTCCCATACATGATTTTATATAGATGTAATGCTTTAGATTTAGCATTTTGAAAGCAGACTTATACTTCAGTTTAGAGACCCTTCACCTGCAATCAATACACTGTTATTCAAGGAGGTACAAGGAGCTTAAGGCAAATGGTCACATTGATCCACAATCCAGAAAGCAAAGGATTTCCTCATGTTGGCTGCTAACTCCCTTCTTGTATACATCAGAACTCTCAGCCCAAGCAATGAATGACCAACCTCACAAATAAGTTGGGTCTTCTCATATTAGTTAACACAATCAAGATAATTCTTCACAGACATTCTCAGAGGCTGACCATTTAGATACTCCTTCACATGTGCTTGCCTTCAGGGAGACTTGCCAGCTAGCTAAGTTAAGTTGACAAATAGTACTAACCCTTCCACTAGTCAAGCACTGAGCTAAATCCCTAACCCCAAAAATTGTGTTTTAAGAAAAGTTCTAGGTCATGCCTTTTCCTTGTCCACTGGTGACAAGCTCAGCCTTTTCTAATGTCTATAATCATACCAAGGGTTAGAAAGATTTTGTGCTGGCCTGAGCTTAGAGGTATGGAACTCAAGCTCTGCCTGCCTTTTCTGTATCCCTTTCTTTTGCTCTGGGAAGATGTAATAAGCCATACTACTCAATTTGCCTTTAAAATGAAGATAAATAGTTCCCATATAAGATACCAAAGTGGCTATGAGGTTAAAGATTTCCTGGGCATTTAAAGCACCTCAAGATGAAATAAGCATAACAATTTTTGTTGGCAAAGGTGAGAGATGTAGTATTTTCTGCTTTCTGAAAGATGTGAAAAATAGATAAAGCTATGAGGTTTCAGTTTTTTGAGGTTTGGGTTTTGTTTTTGTTTTTTTACATTTGTATTGGCAAGACTGCGATATTCAAGTCCAAAAATGTTCTTGATTCTGGTACTGCAAAACTCTTGACTAGGGTGGGATTGTTTTTGGAGAACCCAAGTTAGCTTTGGTAACTGCATTCTGAAATTTCTCTACCTTTCACCAATGTACAACTACTTAGTGTTTTTGCAAATTATGCAATTTCCCACCGTAGGAAATTAACCCAACAATTAATTGATAAATCTTTAGTGAAAGGGATACCAGGCTTTTCTGTTCATAGAAAGTTGCTAGACTGGTGGTGCTCAGTGAGATAAAAAAACAAAGAAACTTGGCCTTTCTTTCATATTGGGGTTCTGCTTCTATTTCCATTTCAGATGGTATCTGGCTCCTTGAAGATACTTTTCAAAAATGGTAAAACATTTAATTCAGATACAAAAACAAATATATATTAAAGATTTTAGGACTTAGGCCAAAGTGTTGGAGCTATTGTCTATCATGTGCACAGTCCTAGATTCAATCCCCAATACCACATTGAAGATTTTTATTTAGCTCACAATAAGACAGCTTCAGTATATCCAACAAATTGTTGCACATGAACTGGGATAGATCCCAGACATTAGTTGTTTGAAATGTCTTTATTGTAAAACGAAGTGTAAACTTAAGAATATATAAAATGAGGGGGCTGGAGAGGTGGCTCAGGGGTTAAGTCTCTGCCTTGCAGGCAGAAGGTCCTGAGTTCGGATCCCAGACCCCACGTATAGACACCAGGCGGAAGCGGGGGCGGCCTGCGTTTCTGGTCCTGGTGGGCAGAGCCTATGAATCCCGGGGCAGAGTAAACGAGGAGGAGGTGGAGGCATCCATGGTGGTTCCCGAATTCGTCCGTGGTTCTACACACACACACACACGCACGCACATACACACACACACAATTGAATAAATAATTAAAAAAGTAAATTAAAAAAGGTTTAAGATAAAAAATATATAAAATGAGACTATACAGTTAAAGAAATTATTATTTCATGAATGCCAGGCCAGCGTTAAACCCAAAAAACATAGAGCATCTCTGCTCAATTAATTTCTTTGTCAACTCCATCTTCCTTCCAAATACAATTGTTTTCCCTTGCCCACAAGTAATAATTCTGTTGACTTTAACTGTCATCATTTCCTTGTTTTTTAAATACTCTTATCATGCATCTATTTTTATGGACCAAAATGTTGAATTTGTTTTCTCTCTAAAATTTAAGAAAATTCCTTGACTTTTTGGTGTCTGGATTTTTTATTCAATGTTATATTTTTGAAATTATTTTGATTTGTTGTATTTTGTTCATTCTCATTGCAGCACAGTATTCTAAAAGCATAATCTATAGCTGATTATTATATTCTACAATTAATTCATAAATTCTATTATTGGTGAAGATTTAGCTCACTTCCAGTGTGGGATTTCTTGAACATTTTTGCATGTGTATAGATGCATATACATAAGTATCATTGATGCATTTATAAAGATGAGTAATGGCATTGGGTCATTAGTTTATATGTATTTGGCTTTAGTAAATATTGTCAGAAACCTTTCCTAAGTGCCTATACAAATATACAATTTCACCACCAATACCTAAACAATTTGTCCATGTTCTTTCTCACTGATCATTGATATTGTCAACTTTATTAATTTCTAGGGATTCTGGTGAACTAAACTTAGATTGCAATCTTATATTATATTGTTTTTATTTATAAATTCTGATTATTAATAATGGTAAATTTTTCATATTTAATGGTTATTTTCTGTGGGTGTGGATATGTGTGTATAGCTGTGGGTGGAAGAGGGCATTTAAGTGCACATGCCTGTGGAGGCTCAGAGGTGACTTCCAGAATCATCCTGGATTTCTCTACCTCCTTATTGCTTTGACCTGGAGTTTCGCAGCCTTTGCCTTTCAGGGCTGGAAGTGCAGGTCATATCCATTTCTGCATGGCAATTTTAACATGGGATCTGGGGAACCAAACTCAGGTCCTTTTGTTTTTGTGGGAAAGGCTATAATCTTTGAATCATATCTTATTTAATGATTATCATAATTTCCTCTTCTGCTAAGTGGCAGTTTGAATATTAGCTTATTTTTGTATCAGATTGTCTGAGTTCTTCTCGATTTATAGTTCTTTACATGTTCTGTATACAACTCCTTGTTAGTCATATTTTTTAAATTTTTTATTATTATTTATTTATTCAATTGTGCATGTATGCGTGTGTGCATGTGTGTGCATGTATATTGTGCATGTATGTGTGTGCATGTATGTGTGTGTGTAGAACCATGGGAGAATTTGTGAACCACCATGGACCGCCTCTACCTCCTCCTTGTTTACTCTGCCCTGGGATTCATAGGCTCCACCCTACCAGGACCAGAAACGCAGGCCGCCCCCGCTTCTGCCCGGCGTCTCTACCTGAGGTCTAGGATCAGAACTCAGGACCTTCCACCTGCAAGGCAGAGGCTTAACCCCTGAGCCACCTCTCCAGTACCAAATTAGTCATATATTTTGCAAATGAGTATTATCACATGTTAGCTTGTTTTGTATTCTTTTAATTAATTTAATTCTTAATTTTAGTGTAATCAGTTATCACGATTTTATTGTCAATATAACCACTATAAAGAAGAGAGGGCTATAAAGATAAACATATTTTGCCAATAGGCTAGAGGAATCAGATTTGCAGGTAGTTATCAGAAAAAGAACCCACATGTTGTTGATAGTTTTTTTTTAATCAAACAGAAAGTAATTCAAATTTCTAATGAAAAGGACTTACCAGACTCATTACACAAATGCACAGAGTTTCTTTGCAAGACATAAAGAATTGGGAAATAAACCTTCTCACCAGATTAATTGTGTTACACTTGCTAATTATTTTTAAAAATATTCATTAACATTGACTTGTCAAGTAGATTTTAAAATTCAGTTCAATAAATAGAATCTATTCTCTTTGAGCATATTATAAAATGAAGAATTTCAGAGGATTGGACAAAGAAAATAAATGCTGCAGGTAAGGGAAGACAAAAAAGTGTAATCCAGTAAATTGGGAGGAAATTTTGCAAGGCCTTATTTCATCTCTACTCTTTCAGAGATAAGAATGTTTCCTACAGTTTTAAGAAATATGATAGTTCATTTTAGGTGTCAATTTGACTAAGTTAAGGAATACCCAGAAAACTGGTAAAACGTAATTTCTTGGTAAGTGTGTGAGTTTTTCTCATTACAATCTATCCTCATCAATGTGTTAGGACTTTGCCTAATCCATTAACTCCTTAGGTAGAAGGAAACGATGAAGGAAAGTGCAAATTCATTCTTCTGAGCCAGGACATCTTTAACCTTTGAATATTAAGACTCTGAGTCTTACCCTAGCAACTTGCTCCAAGTTTATTAGTCCTTTAGCCTTGACCTGAAAGTTACAACATTAGCTCCCCAGGTTCTCACATTAAATTATATAACTGGCTTTCCTGGATCTCGGGATTATAGACAGAGTGGCATAGGGCTTCCTGTTATTGATAATCCCATGAGCCAGTTCTCATGAGAATAATCTTCCTGTTCTGCTTTTTTCTCAACTGTCAAGGTGTCCTATTTTAGGTTAGCAGGTCCTCAATGACCTCAGATGCTTCTCTATTATGGGGGTTAGCACTGGGAAGAAGGAAAAACATTAGTGCTGATGGGTAAACAAACTGATCAAACTAAGGAACTTTGTCCTTTACAGTAAATTGGCAATCTATTCCTATACTTTAAGCAGGTATCTTATTGTAATTTTTGTAATTTAGACAATAGTATATAAAAAAGAGGAAAATATTTTATAAAGTACTTACGAATTTAATTCATCAAAATATTTTGTCAAAGATGACATTTCTCCCCTTACACAAATCTGGGAAAATACAGTATTATCTGCTTATGTGCATACTACAATACTCACATCTCTAACAACTAATTTGAGAGGGGATATCTGTTTATTTTTGTTTAGTCTGTTAGTTTAAAACTTTTTAAGAGAACTTCTATTTTTGTATAATGCAAACTAATATACTATTCTGTATTTGCATGTAACTTACTTTGGAAATTGCTGCTCTCAGTTGACTTCTAGAGATTTCTGGCTTATTTAGTAAAGGATGTGTCTACTAGTTGAGCTAAGAAATACATGAGTAACAGAAAATTTGTGGAACAAGATAGGTTTAGCTTACATATTTCAAAATCCAGGAGGATGTCTCTAATAAACGACTGAATGTATAGGCTCAGAGGTCAAAGATGAGAGCTGAACTGGAGGAACAAATATGAGAATGAATTGAATTCAAAGGAGTGGATATCTCTAAGGTAAGTACCTGCAGAACTGGGGATATAGTTCAGGCAAAGCACATGTAAGGCATCAGGTTTGGGTGACAACACACCAAGGAAAAAAAAGTCATGCATGTAGAAAACAAGAATACTGAGAATGGCAGTACCAACACCATTCACTGAATTATTTTCTGGCCGATTTGCCTCTTGGTCTTTATATTTCATATAAGTATTTCTGAGCTATTTGATTTGTCTATTTCTGTGCCAGTATGATGATAAATTAAGAGAAATTACTCCTGTGTTTTTTATTGCATTTTGAGATAAAGTCTTTCTCTATAACCAAGTCTGGCCTTGAAATCACTAAGATTCCTCTGCCTCCCACATGCTAGGATTACAAATGTGAGCCAGAATATCCAATAATTAAATTTATAAGAATTTATCTGAAAAGACAGATTCATTCATATTTTTGTTAAAAAATTTTGGATATTTGGGGACCATTTGACCTTCCAAATGAACTTTGGGATAAGCTTATCAAGTACTGAAAGATGACACCATTAGTATTTTTATTTTAAAGTACATTTTGTTTTAGGAACATTGATATTTTCAGTACAATGAACATTGTTACCTATCAGCAACAGTGCATATTTCTTAATATGCTAATTATACTTCAGTATGTATGCATCTATTTTAGAATAATTTCTCTAAGTAATTATGGTTTTATTTATCTGCAGAGTATTTTCCCATGTCTCTACATTGTGTAATTCTGTGTTACTGGCACCTGAGAATGAAATCAATTTTCATGTTTCTTTTGTATTTGCCATCCTCGCTGAACGATTTTGCTAATTTAAGGATTTTCACCTTCAATTTTCTCTGCACACTAGTTTGAGAAGAATTCGAGGCCAACCTAAGCTATATGAGATCCTACCTCAAAAATAAAATAGCCTTAGAATAAGAATGTAGATCAATTGGAAGAGTGTTTGTTTGTCTGGCATGCATGAAGCCCTGGATTGGATCCCCACAACAGCATAAAATCTAACATTGTGGATATGTACGTGTTATCACAGTACTTGAGAGGTAGAAACAGAAAAAAACAGAAATTCAATATAATATTCAACTATATCACAAGTTTGAGACCTATCTGGACTACATAGGACCTGTCTCAAATGTTTTTTCCTTCAGCTATGGATAGTATCTGGAAAGTTATTGGGAGTTTTAAAAATGATAAGTAGACAGCATGTAAGAACAGATGGAAAAATCAAGAGAGATGAAATCTTAACATAGTGCCCAGAGCAAATGTTAGACATCAAAGTCACTGAAATAGAAATGAAGAGTATCTTCAGATAAGGTCATCAGGAGGCTGGGCACAGCTTAGAAAATCTCTGAGATTAAGGATATCCCAATAGGAACCCCTAAAATGCAAAAAAGGAGAAAAATGATTGGAAAAAAAGCAGGACCAAATTTTCAAGAACTGTGGAAGAACTGTGTGAAATGGAAATGCTGGATAGAAAAGCAGAGGAGCTATTTGGAACCATAATAAAATTTTCCCCCAAAATAATTCTCCAAATCACAGATATAGGAAATCCAAACAAACATATAATCCTAATGTAAAAGCAAAAACTTAACAACTCAGAAATAGATATGAGTCATGCATGGTGACATACACCTGTAACCCTAGCACTAAGGAAGCTGAGGCATGAGGCAGGAAGATTGTGAATTCAAGGCCTGCCAGAGCTAAATGATGAGTTCTAGTACTCTGTCCAGTGGGGAATATTGATAAAGGAATCCATGTGTGGCAGGGGTTGGGGTTAGGCTGTACTTGGGAAATCTCTTTATGCTCTGCACAGTTTTGCTATAAACCTATAATTCTACTAAAAATAATCTATTTTTAAACAAAGGATAGCAGACATTTCAATCCTATTCTTAAGTTGATTCCAATTTTTCAAGGAATGGTTTTCCATAAATTTTAGTTAATGCTTTTTATTAAATTAGAGAAGCTTTATGAATTTACTAGTTGATTTTTCTGAATATTAATTTTATTGTACATATTTATATAACTATATAATTACATAATGTTTCTACTTTTATATTACTATAGTATATTTTTTACATTGATAGCTTTTTCATACTGGGTCATCCTAGAATTTCTAGGATAAGCTGTATTTGGCTGAACCCTGGGATTCTTGTGCCCAAGTATGTATGGTTTTGTGTACTTTCTTCTTATCAAGTAGCTGGAATTTGTGACTTGTTTCTAAACAATAGAATTTGACAGAATGAAAAGATATTTCAATTGCGATTAAAGCCCTTAGTCAGTTGACTCTTAATTAAAAGAGAAATTTGGTCTGTTGTGACTGCAGATATTGAGCATATTTTCAAGTATTTTAGTAATTATTTAAGATGAACAGGTGCTTTCAGTTTTCTGACTTTTTGAAAAAAAATCAAATTGCAACTTTTATTGCAAATTAAAAATGTAAAAATTTCAACTTCACCAGATATGAAACAGTTTAAAAGATTTTAAATATATTTTGAGAAAAACTAGGCTTCTTAAAAAAATTTGTCATTCCACAAGAGACATTTTTGTTAGTTTTGTAATAGAAACTCCATACTGCATAGATAATCAATGGACAAAAAGCAAACTCTTAAGGTCTTTGGCTCCAATCATGCGTTCACTTCTTTTTCTTTCTTTCTTGTGTGTGTGTGTTTGTGTGTGTGCGTGTGTGTGTCTGTGTATCTCAGGGGGCACTGTATATCCCTGTGGAGGACAAAGAGTAACATCAGGAATCATCCTGGATTGCTCTACCTCCTTTCTGCTTTGCTCTGAGGTTTCCCAGGCTTTTCCTTCCAGGGCCCTTAAGTACAGACCTCTGCCATGTCCACCTGGCATTTTTCACATGGGTTCTGGGATCCAGACTTAGGACCTTCTGCTTACTTATGAGCCAGAGGCTTAACCCCTAAACCATCCTTTCAGTCCATTTGTTCATTTCTTATAGTTGGAAGTTCACATTTTCTTATTGTTGAGTAACTAAACCAAATGATGCTAGAGATGATGTCATAGTCTGAATGTAAGTTGTCTCCCATAGACTCATATGTTTGAATTCTTAGTTGATGTTTGGAGGAGGTAAAGCCTTGCTGGAGGAAGTCTTGCAGTAGGTGAGCCTTGATGTTGGAGAGCCCCTCCCCATTTCTGATAGTAGTCTGAAGTTTGCCTTCTCTGCCTCTAATGTATGCAGTAAACTAAGCTGCCTCAAGTTTCAGCCTTTTCTGCCATAACTTTTCTGCCATAAAAGACTATGTCTTCCCTCTGGAACCATAAGCCAAATAAACCTCCTTTTTCCCTTTAAGTCTGAGTGGTGTCTCACAATAGCACAAATGGTAAGCTGGCATTTACTCAGCCCTGCACTGTTCAGCCTCAGGAACAAACAAATTCTCTTCTGGTAGGTGGGCTGCTTTTGTCTCTTTGTGCTGAGGGTTCTCTGGGTATCTGCACTGGCAGTCGAAGTTTCAGTGATACTGACATTGAGGTAAATTCTGGCCTTGGGTCTTACCTCCTTGATGTTCCAGGTCTTTATTGCTGTCCTCTCTAGACTTCCTTTGACAATGAGGAGCCCTGTGGAATGGTGATTTGTAACCCTAATACATATTCTGGCTTGCTGGTCTCCCTTGCTCTCCTGTAATCTGTTTGCCAGGACCCTCCATCATGTCTCCTTGCACAGGAAGTTTGGAATACTGTGGTGGTTACCTAAAAGATCTCTGTATGAAGTAAGGTAGCAACCCTTGCCTGTGGCAGCATTGTTAGGCCTGGCCTTCAGGAGCACTCTCTGATCTCTTGTTCCTTTCCCCACTCTTACCATTTTGGTAGTTCTTTTGGTAATTGCATAGAAGACCGTACAATGTGGATGGTACTATAATGGTTACGTTCTGCTGCATATTTGCTGCCTTGAACTGGAACTCCACCCAGGAGCTGTAACATTTGTGTCCTTTTCTCCTTTAACATCAGACTCCATAGTCTCTCCATCTCCTACATTGCAAAGGTACTTGCTGGTGTTCTTTTCTATGGCATTCTAGTGTACAAATATATCCTTTTTGGTGTCATTCCTGTTGAAGAAACCATATCTGTTCCTTACATAGAACCAAAGCCTTTGTCGTGGTGACTTCTTGTCTGTACCTACAAGCATCACAGGTGCGAGATCACCTAGGCCACTGCTCCTTATTCCACTGGGCCTGGTGTTGGTGGCACTGAGGGTGGGGTGGGTTAGGTGTTAGGAAAATGAGAGGAAAGAGAACAAACACAGACCTGGCTGTAACCCACAAAGACTAATGTTTTATTCAGCAAGGGGCAACCTAGTCACTGTTGCTTGTAAATGGGTGTATGGGTTTTTTCAGGGCTCAGGGCCTTAGGGGAATGGAATCTTGTGGTTAGATTTATAATTAAGTTGTCTCCTTGTTTTGTCAGTTTCTATGAAGTGACTAATATTCATCTGATGAGGCAGTTTTGTTTTTGGTCTCTGATCCATCAAGAGCAGACTTTTGACAGATAAAAGGAATAGGAAGAATTGGGAGATGGGAAACTGAATGGTGGGATGGGGAAAATTGGAAGATGGGGAGATAAAAAATGAAGCAGTGATTCATTTGGTGAAGGGCATTGTGAGAGTTGTTGTGAGGTCCATAAGGAGAAGAGGTGAGGATTATTTGATTCAACGTTCTAGACGTCACTTCTCTTATTGGATCCTGGATATCAAAGAAGAGGCAGGGCGGGTTTTGATTCGTGGTCCCTGGTAAGGCCAGATTTGAAAGTCCTGTCAAAAGGTTTTATGATGAGCTCCGTAGTTTTGCAGATGAGCAGGATGTAGTTTAGGCTTCAGGTCAACTCTCCCAGTGTATGTGCTCTTTTACATAGGTTTGTGGCCTTGATATCCTCTGCTCTCTCTCTGTGTTCTCACTATCTTTGGAAATCTATATTATTTCCCCACTTTGTCTGAAGATTCCTGGTTCAATCCTGGATTTCAGCACCAAGTGTTAGAAAAATGAGAAGGAAGAGAAGAAACACAGGCTCAAGCTGGAACCACAGAGACTAAAGTTTTATTCAGCAAGGGGCAATGGCCTTTTGATGGGCTGAAGGTCACAGCTGCTTGTGAGTGGTTGTATGGGGGTTTTTAAGGGCCCAGAACACTGAGGAAGTGAAATCTTGTGGGTTGACTGGTACGATTTGTCATGGTTTGAAATGTGTCCCCCACAGTCTCATGTGTTTGGCAAGGTCATGACACCTTGAGAGGTGGAGACTTGCTGGAGGAAGCAGTCACAAGGGGTGGGCCTTGAGGTGGATGAGTCCCACCCTATCTCTAGGAGAAGTCTGCCTTTGCTGTCAGCAGTCTGCAGCTCTCAGCTTCCAAGATGTCTGCAGTGACTTAACCTCCTCCAGCTTTGGCCAGCCAGCTTTGCTTTGAGAGACTGTACCTTCTACTTTGAGAGACTCTACCTTCCCTCTGGAACTGTAAGCTGAATAAACCTCCCTTTCTCCCTTAAGTTTCTTGACTTTGGGTGTTCTCTCACAGCAATAGTAAAGAGTAACTGTTACACGGTTCATTCTGCTAGTTTTTTCAGTTTCTGTGAAATGACTGTCTGATGAGGCAGTTTTGTTTCTGGTGTCTGACCTGTTGTTTTTGGTCTCTGATGTATCATAAAGGAGGGCCAGTGGACCACTAGTAGGTCTCAGTCTCACTGTGCTGTTCATGGTTATGGTGCAGCTATAGCTCTTCCAGGTGTGTGATGGTAACTACGCTGGGGATGACCATGGGGCTTCTCAGGGCTGTCTGTTCCTGCTACCAATTGAACTCTTTTAAAGTATTTATTGGTCGTACATCGCAGGTCACACCAGCTAGCAGTCATCCAAGTCTGTGTTCCCGGGTTCCCCCAGCTTCTCTCTCCAGGCTTTCCCTTTGCCTAGAGTACAGACCTGCCCACTTCCATGGTCTCAGGCACACCTGTCTCTGTCTCTTATAGCACTGCCAAGTCAGCCAGAAAACTTCCAAATCTGCATTCCTGGCTTCACCCACTTTTTTTCTCCTAGATCTCCCTTGACATACAGGCTCTCCCACATCTGCCTTTTTTCTCTTCCAGTACCAGCTGAGCCCACCAATGGCCATCTAAAACTTTGTCCCTGGCTTCCCCCAGCTTCTTTCTTCCATTTCTCCCTTCATCCAGAGTTCAGACCTGTCCTGCCTCTTTTTCTAACGGAACTAGCAGAGCCAGTCAGTGGCCATCCAGCCTGCACCCCTGCACCTTCCACCCCGCCCCTTCTAACTATACACAAAGCATCCCAGTTCTGAAGACACAGAAAACACAGACAACTAACCACATATCTGCCAGCAGAAGATCTTGAGAACCTACCATCCAACCCTGGATATTTGTATCACCTAGCTATAAGCATCCACATCTATAGGTGCCAAAACTCATTCAGGTCACATCAGTATACTCCTACAGCCAGAGAGTTTTGTGGATTGTACCTTTCAGATTAATCCAGATGGGACAACAATTGGCAAGACAAATACTTTTTTGTTTTTTTTGTTTTGTTTATTGTTAGTTATTTAGTATTGCTCTGTTGTGTTTGCTTTTCTGATTTTTTTGTTTTGCATCTTTTTTCTCTCCTTTTCTAATCTTTTTAATTTTGTTTTGTGTATATCATTTCATCTGCCTACTTAACTTTACATTCTCAGATTTATGTTGTGAGAGTGAACTCATATTGTATACTACTCAATTAGGATTCATTATTGAAGAATAAAATTCTCTATGTTAACATATGTCACTCATCATAATTCTCCATCTACATCTCCCTGAGACCTACCACTCTTCCTGCGTTTCAAACTTTATATCTCTATCCCTTCCAGTTACAACAAATGCTAAAATCAGTCAACCTCCAAATTACCTTAATTATCATTTCCTTTCATATCCAAGTTCATACCTATCCCAGTAATTATCCATCTTACTTCTTTACCACTTCTATTCTCATTAGCATAAAGCCAAAACATAGACACTATAAGCATCATCAGTTTAGTGAAGCTCAACACACCAGACTGAACAAAAGACTTTGTCATGGTTTGTATCCTTAGCAGTTGTTAATGTCTGAGAGGGTCATGGCAATCTTAGAAAGTGGAGCCTTGCTAGAGGAAAGCTTGTCATATGTGGTGGTTCTTGAGGTCCTGCTTTGACTAGTACTCTGCTCTAGCAGTTTATAACTTGTTGTCTCAGTCTTCATCATTTCTGCAGTGGTCTGAACTACCTCCAATTTTTTGCCACCTGCTATGCTTTTTCTGCTGTAATGGACTATAATTCCCCTATGAAACCATAAGTCAAATAAATCTCCCTTTTCTCCCCAAAAGTTGGGTTTGAGTGTTGTCTTACAGCAGCACAGTAACAGATTAAACTTCAGTCAACATGAACTCATCAAAAAAAAAAATGTGAAAGCAAGAGACCTTAATTTACCCACAAAAAATAGCTGAGTTAGAGACATAAATCAAAGAAAATAGTCAAAAACCTAATTGCAGATGCCTGTGTCTTAAAGTGAAAAAAGAAATAACACAAGAAACTAAGAAAATATGTAAATCTCAAAAATCACCAAGGTCATGGTATCACTTCCCACTGAGAATAACTCATCTGGTAGTCATTAAGAGAATATCAGTCAAGATAATGAATTTCAAAGATCAATAGTAAACATGATTAAGGAATTCCAAGCAAACACTGTGTATGAAGTACACAATAAATGCAGGAAAGAAAACACATATGACTAGACACAATTAGAAAGAGAGTTTAAGATTTAAAAACCCTGAAGAAAACCCAAACTGATCTACAATCAAACATGCAAATACTGAAAAAAGCTCAAACTGAAATAAAACTAGAAATAAAAATTAAATCAATCAAACTAAAAATTCTATAGAGTCTCAAAAATAGAACTGATCACATAGATGAGAGTATCAGAACTGGAAGATTAAATGGGAAAGGTTGATTAGTCAATTAAAGAAACGTAAGCTGCGCAATGACCCCCCAAAGTCTAGCATGGATCACAGGTACTAGGATCCTTAGAGGCAAGGTTAACAGCCACAATAGTGTTTCTATACTAAAGGGGAACACAAGAAAGGGCTCTAGGCAATGCTACTGAGTCCTTACACCTGATGATAGTGGAGGACCCAGAGGGAAGTTTGACATTCACACTAAAGGATGCTCCAGGGATGGGGGGAGAAGGGGCACTGGGAGAAAGGGAAGGAGGGATGAAAGGAAAGGGAAAAGGGGGGAAGGAGCAAGGGGGCCCGGGAGGGGTGGAGGGAGGGAGGGGTCCGGGGTAACTATTAAGTTTATATGAGTGGAAAAATTAAATTAATTAATTAAAAAAAGAGTGTAAGGGGTCCTGAGACTAAAGATTGGAGAATAGACCTAGAATAAGACTTCTCAATGAAAATACAGAGAATCAGTTGTACTTTGTATGCATTTATATTAACCATAATGCTAGATTTCCTTGTGATTGCTTTAAACTGTAAACATATATAATATGTGATTGTTTTAAACTGTAGACATATATGATTACATGTAATGCATATATATTTATCAAAATATGTATTAAATGTTCTTACATTAGTGAGTATAGATATATAAGTACATAATATTCATTCATGTATACTAAATATATATTAGTTCTATTTCTGTATATGTATAAAATAACAAGAGACCAAAGTTTTTGTTTTTTTGGTGTTTTGAGATGAGGTTTTACTTGGCCTTGAACCCACAATGTCCTGCCTCAGCATCTTGAGTGTTTGCATGTTCCACCATCTCAGAAAAAAAAAGACCAAGTCTCATATCAAATACTTGGAACATAAGTAAAAAGCAAAAGAAAAGTTAACTACAAATGCCAGTGATTTTATTTTCTGATTTAAATAGTAGCCCATGATTTAGAGAGCTTTTATTTCTTTTCCTTAAATAAAACACTACTTAACTACAAAAATAAGAGAAACTGGTAAGTTGAAAAACATGCACTAATGGAACATACAGAAGCTCTGGAATGTGATCAAAACAACCAACACATGGATCATGGGTATCCCAGAAGGAGACACAACAGTAACATTAATCATTCATAATAAATGAAATAATATAAGAAAATTTCCTTAATATAAGAAAAGAGGTGCCATCCAGATTCACGAGGCATAAAGGACCCCAACAAGCCAGGCCAAAAAATCACCCTACAGCTTATGATATTTCACACATTACATATACAAGCTGAAAATAAGATCTTAAGAAATATAACACATATTGACCAAGTCAAATTCAAATAAAAAGGCAAGCCCATAAAAATAACAGTGGACTTTTCAATACAAACTGTACAAGATAGAAAGGCTTAGGGAGACATAATGCACGTTATGAATGAACACAAATGCCAACCTAGACAATTATATCCAGCAAATTATCAGTCCTGATAGATGATGAAAGAAAGGCATTCCAGGACAAAAGCAGGCTAACAGATTATATGGCTACTAAGAAAAGAGTACAGAGAATACTGGAAGGAATGGGCAAGATGGAAGAGAAGGATAAACACATCAAAGAAGGAATAAATAATACCAGTGCAATAACTGAATGAAGGACTATAAATGCAAATAGGAATCATACAAGCATCTTTCAGTGATAACTTTAAGTGTCAGTAGGCTCAATTCCCCAATCAAAAAACACAGGCATGCATCTAGGATTAATCATCAGTACTCTGTCTCCAAGAAACACACCTCATCATGAAAGATAGGCATGATCTAAGGGTGAAAGGCTGGTCAAAGGTACTCAAAGCAAATGGAAACAGGAAAAAAGCAGGAGTTTCCATCTTAATATTGGCCAAAATAGACTTCAAATTAAAGGAAACGCTAAGGGATGAAAATGGCTACTATCTTCTAGTTGAGGAAATATTCCAGAAGAAGGATACTACAATCCCAAATATATTTGCACCATACTCAGGTGCACCTAGGTCATCATAGAAATATTACAGGAAGTAAAATAACAAATCAGCCCCAATGCAGTGGTGATATAAAAAGATTTCAATATCCCACTCACACCATTGCACAACAGTGAGTGCAAAAAGTCAGTGAGTCAAGAAGTAAACAAAGGCATATCATAGTTAAATGAAACCATAGATCAAACGGACCTAACAGATACCTACAGAACATTTCACCCAAACAATAAAGAATACACATTCTTCTCAGCAGTCCATGAAATTTTCTCAGGAAATAGACCATAACCCCAGGTCAGCCCAAGGGACCCAGCTCCTACCCCACCATCCAGCCGGAGCCGCACGCAGGGCCGAGGGACAGGAAGGACCTCCCCCTGCGCCTGGGCCCCGCCCCAGCTCCCCTCAGGTTAAATAGCTCCAAGCAGTCGCCCCCATCCCCCCTATGCACCCCACCCCGCTCCACAGGTCTGGACTCGCTCGCGGTCCAGCCGGGCCTCACCCCATGACCTAGGTAAGTCTCCGCCCGCCCCGCCCACCAGGACCACAGGCCAAATAATTCAGTTTAGTGAAATTGAGAGATCTTAAGAGTTAAAATGACAATGCCAAAGTCAAAGTGCAAATCCATGAGAAGCAACAATCAAGTAAACAAATTTCCCACTGAAGAAATTAATCCCATAATGTTAGACTCCAACAAGAACAAACCCACGGAAAAAGGCCAAGAAAGCCCCACCCAGGATAAAGACTTTCAAAATATGATCATTACCATGTTCAACACTATGAAAGAGGAAATCCGGGAGGAATTAAATAATCGAATCAATCGCTTTGAAGAGGAACACAACAGACATCTGGAGGAGTTGAGAAAAACAGTGCAAGAAACAAAAAGTGGCATAGAGCAGTTAAAACAAACTCAAGCAGAGTTTAAAACTGAGCTAAAAGACAAGTTATCTTCAACCCAGAACGCCACAGAGAGTCTTACCAACAGAACTAACGAAGCAGAAAACAGAATTTCAGACCTTGAAGATAAAGTGGGAGTACTAACCAGCTCAATGGAAGAGGTTGTTAAAGCCAAAAAGATACTTGAGAGAAATATCCAAGAGATATGGGACACCCTGAAGAAGCCTAACATGCGTATTCATGGAATACCAGAGCAAGAATCTCAAAATACCACCCCTGAGGAAATTTTTCAAACGATCATCAAGGAAAACTTTCCTCATCTAAAAAAAGAGAGGCCCATCCATATACAAGAGGCATTCCGCACCCCAAACAGATACGACCAAAATAGAAGCACGCCGCGGCAAATAATAGTTAAAACACTCCACATTCAAGATAAAGAACTGGTGCTGAGAGCTTCAAGGGAGAAAAAAACAAGTCACTTTTAAAGGTAAACCTATTAAAATAAAAAATGACTTCTCAGTCGAAACAGTAAAAGCAAGAAGAGCTTGGAGAGACATACTTCAAGTATTGAATGAGCAAAAATGTCAACCCAGGCTGATTTACCCTGCAAAACTATCAGTCATGATCGAGGGAGAAAGAAAAATTTTCCAGCACAAAGACAACTTTAAGGGATACATGGCCACCAAACCAGGCCTTCAAAAAATGCTAGAAATGATACTCAAGTGTGAAGAAAAAAACAGGCATATCCAGGAGAACAGAAGGCAAGTATAACATCATTAAAAAAGAAGCAATATACTTATAAAAGCTACAAAACATAATAAATGTCTGGAATTAACAATAGTTTCTCCATTATAACACTAAATGTTAATGGAATTAATTCACCGATCAAGAGACACAGATTACAAACATGGATTAAAAATCACAATCCATCAATCTGCTGCCTGCAGGAAACCCATTTCACCACAAAAGATAGGCACGCTCTAAAAATAAAAGGCTGGTCAACAATTCTACAAGCAAATGGAAGCAGAAAACAGGCAGGGGTAGCCATTATGCTATCAGACAAAGTGGATTTCAAACCAAAGAAAATTATAAGAGACACGGATGGATACTACATTTTAGTCACAGGTACAATTCACAAGGAAGACTTCACAATACTGAACATATATGCACCCAATACGGGCCCCTCCGTATTCATTAAGAAAACCCTACAGCATCTAAAGCAAGAAATCAACCCCCAAACGATAATTCTTGGGGACTTCAACACCGCCCTCTCAACATGGGATAGATCAACAGGTCAAAAGCTTAACAGAGACACTTTGGAACTTAATCAAACCCTGAAAGAAATGGACCTTACAGATCTCTATCGAACTTTTCACCCACGCACCAAAGAATACGCATTTTTCTCAGCAGCACACGGAACTTTCTCCAAAATAGATCACATATTGGGCCACAAAATGAATCTACACATATACAAGAAAGTTGAAATTCTAACCTGTGCCCTATCAGACCATCACGGCCTAAAGCTGGACATCCACAACACATCAAACAAGAGAAAATACACTAACTCCTGGAAACTTAACACTATGATGCTGAATGAGACATGGATTCAGGAAGAAATTAAAAAGGAAATTCAAGATTTCCTGAAAGTGAATGATAACGAAAATACAACTTACCAAAATCTCTGGGACACAATGAAAGCTGTTCTAAGAGGTACGTTCATAGCTCTTAATGCCTACGTCAAAAAAATGGAAACGTCAGAAATAAACAACTTAACAATGCAGCTTAAAGCTTTAGAGAAGCTAGAGCAATCTGATCCCAAAAGTAGTAGAAGAGAGGATATTAGCAAAATAAGGGGAGAAATATCTGAAATCGAGATTTAGAAAACGATAGAAAAAATCAACCAGTCAAAAAGCTGGTTCTTTGAAAAAATCAATAAGATTGATACACCCCTAGCGAAACTAACCAAAAGCAAGAGAGAGAAAACCCAAATTAAAAAAATTAGAAATGAGCATGGAGTTATCACTACTGATACCCAAGAAATCCAGAGAATTATAACATCATATTTCAAAAACTTATACTCTGTGAAGTTTAACAACACAAAAGAGATGGATGAATTTCTAAGTAAACACAACTTACCTAAATTGAATCAGGAAGTTGTGAATTATTTAAATAGTCCTATAACATATAAGGAAATTGAGGAAGTAATCTCGAATCTTCCCACCAAAAAATGTCCTGGACCAGATGGATTCAGCACAGAGTTCTACAAGACATTTAAGGAGTTAATAACACCAATACTCCTTAAAGTGTTCCATCGAATAGCAAAGGAAGGAACACTACCAAATTCCTTCTATGAAGCTAATATCATTTTAATCCCAAAACCTAATAAAGATTCGCTTAAAAAAGAAAACTATAGGCCGATCTCCCTGATGAACACAGATGCAAAGATTCTCAACAAAGTCTTAGCAAATCGGATTCAAAAACATATTAAAAAGATCATTCATGGGGACCAAGTAGGCTTCATCCCCGGCACACAAGGTTAGTTCAACATACGCAAATCAATAAATGTAATTCATCATGTAAACCAGTCCAAAGTCCAAGACCACATGATACTCTCGATAGATGCAGAAAAAGCTTTTGACAAGATCCAACAGCCTTTTATGATCAAAACTCTAGAGACAGGAGGAATCAAAGGAACCTTTTTCAATATAATAAAAACTGTATACAGCAAGCCCACAGCAAGGATTATGCTCAATGGGGAACAATTGGAAGCATTCCCACTTCGATCAGGAACTAGACAAGGCTGTCCACTCTCACCACTTCTATTCAATATTGTACTTGAAGTGTTAGCTGAAGCCATAAGACAAGAAAGGGACATAAGAGGGATTCAAATCGGCAAGGAAGAAGTCAAGCTATCCCTATTTGCAGATGACATGATCTTATACCTGAGTGATCCCAAAAACTCCACCAGGAAGCTCCTGGAACTAATTGAGAAGTTCAGCAGGGTGGCAGGATACAAAATAAATGTGCAAAAATCAGAGGCCTTCCTATATGCCCAGAATGAAAGAAGTGAAAAAGCCTTGAGAGAAACAATACCATTTATTATAGCCCCTAAAAAAATGAAATACCTTGGTATAAACCTAACTAAGGAGGTAAAAGACCTTTACGATGAAAACTTTAAAACCCTAAAGAAAGAAATAGCTGAAGACACCAGAAGGTGGAAAGACCTCCCTTGTTCCTGGATTGGCAGAATCAACATCGTGAAAATGACCATCCTACCAAAGGCAATATACAGATTCAATGCTATACCAATCAAAATCCCAAAGCAATTCTTCAAAGAAGTTGACCAAACAATCTCAAAGTTCATATGGAGGCACAAAAGACCCAGGATAGCAAAAACAATCCTGAGTAACAAAAACACAGCTGGAGGTATAACCATACCAAACCTTAGTCTATACTACAAATCCATAGTTGTAAAGACAGCCTGGTACTGGCTCCAAAATAGACACACAGATCAATGGATAAGGATTGAAGACCCAGATATAAACCCACAAATTTACAGCCATTTGGTCTTTGACAAAGGGGCCCAAAGAATCCAATGGAAAAAGAACAGCATCCTCAACAAATGGTGCTGGCAAAACTGGATCTCCACATGCAGAAGATTAAAGCTGGACCCGTACTTGTCACCATGTACAAGACTTAATTCAAAATGGATCAAGGACCTTGATATCAGGCCAGAGACTATAAAAACCATAGTTGAAAGGATAGGGAACTCCCTCGAGCTGATTGGGCTAGGCCAACAGTTCCTAAACAGACATCCAATGGCACAGTCACTGCTACCAACTCTCAACAGTTGGGATCTTGTGAAATTAAAGAGCTTCTGTTCAGATAAAGAGATTGTCACACGAGCTCAAAGGCAACCCACAGAATGGGAGAAAATCTTCACTAACCACATATCTGATAGAGCTCTATTGTCCAGAGTGCACAAAGAACTTAGAAAACTAAACACCAAGGAAACCAATGGCCCAATTAAAAAATGGGCCGTGGAACTTCAAAGAAACTTTACCAGGGATGAAATTAAAATGTCTAACAAATATCTTAAAAAATGCTCCACTTCTTTAGCCATCAGGGAAATGCAAATCAAAACTTCCCTGAGATATCATCTCCCCCGGTCAGGATGGCAAAAATCCACAAAGTAACAACGACAAATGCTGGAGAGGATGTGGAGAGAGGGGAACTCTCCTACATTGCTGGTGGGAATGCAGGCTCATACAGCCACTCTGGCGAGCCGTCTGGAGATTCTTAAAGAAATTAAAGATTGAAATGCCATATGACCCTGCTATTCCACTTTTGGGAATAACCCCCCATGCAGCTGAGGTTCGCCTCGATAGCACAAGCACGACCATGTTCATAGCAGCACTGTTTACAATAGCAAAGTCATGGAATCAGCCCAAATGTCCAACAGTTGACGAGTGGATAAGGAAACTGTGGTACATCTATACAATGGAGTACTACTCAGCCATCAAAAATGATGAATTACTGGAATTTGCCGGGAAATGGATGTCATTAGAAACAATTGTATTAAGTGAAGTATCCCAGACCCAGAAAATTAAGCGCCGTATGTACTCCCTAATAGGTGGCTCCTAGTACCAAACCCACCCAGCCCACCTAGAGACAGGAATTCCAAGGATTATGAACAGGAGGGATGGGGTAGGAGGGCCACACCAGAAAGAAGGAGAGAAGGGACCATGTTACAGCAGGGAAAATAGGCCTCCACCAAGGACCCAAATAAGTAATGAGACATCTGATTAAGTTCACAGACTTTTGTTCCTGATCATTTACTACTGAGGGGGAGTGATCTCACCAGAAGAGGAGGGCATACAGTCTGGCAGATAAAAAGTAACAATTTTGCAAATGGGTGATAGACCCCTCCCTCACTGTGGTTTCCCACTTTTATTTCATCTACCTTTGAATGTGCTTGTATCACAAGACTCTAACAGCTTTTTGTCTCTGGCCAGGGGGTAACATACAATGCCCACCAGGATGGAGTGAAGGGCATTGCAGGAGCAGCAAAACTGCAAAATAAAATCAACAAACCACAATCCAGAACTTCAGAGACTCTATATCAACCACCTAGAACTAGGCCAGCTTAGTCTCTCCCCATCTTGAAGCTCAGGGACATTTGCGGAAGAGGGGGCGGTAAGAGTGTAAGAGCATAAGGATGGGAGGAGCAATGATATGTAAGATACTCTATACTAGTTAGGGCTGAAGCAATCATAATTGGACTTTGCATGCCCTGCGCATTGTCCAACACACTGTTGACCTCACAAAGTCTAGCATCTGCTAAAGGCACCAAGATCCTTGGAGGCAAAGAATTGGCAGCCATAGCAGTGTTCCTATACCTAAGGGAACACGGGAAAGGGTTCGGCAAAGGCCACTGGGTCCTTGTACGTCATCGGAGAGGAGGGCCCAGAGGAAAATCAGTCATGCACAAGAAAGGACTCTCTGGGAATTGGGGTGGGAGGCACTGGGGGATGGGGAGGGAGAGGGGTGGGGAGGGGGAGCAGGGGGTACGGGGGGAGGAGGAGGGAGGGAGGGAACTGGTGTACCTAATAAGTTTGTATGAGCTGAAATAAAAAAAAAAAGAGAGCTTCTGTTCAGATAAAGAGATTGTCACAGGAGCTCAAAGACAACCCACAGAATGGGAGAAAATCTTCACTAAGCACATATCTGATAGAGCTCTATTGTCCAGAGTGCACAAAGAACTTAGAAAACTGAACATCAAGGAATCCAATGGTCCAATTAAAAAATGGGCCCTGGAACTTAAAAGAAATTTTACCAGGGATGAAATTAAAATGTCTAACAAACATCTTAAAAAATGCTCCACTTCCTTCGCCATCAGGGAAATGAAAATCAAAACTTCCCTGAGATAGCATCTCACCCTGGTCAGGATAGCAAAAATCCACAATACAAACAACAACAAATGCTGGAGAGGATGTGGAGAGAGGGGAACTCTCCTATATTGCTGGTGGGAATGCAGGCTCATACAGCCACTCTGGCGAGCCGTCTGGAGATTGTTAAAGAAATTAAAGATTGAAATGCCATATGACCCTGCGATTCCACTTTTGGGTATAACCCCCCATACAGCAGAGGTTCACCTCGATAGCACAAGCACGACCATGTTCATAGCAGCATTCTTTACAATAGCAAAGACATGGAATCAACCCAAATGTCCAACAGTTGATGAGTGGATAAGGAAACTGTGGTACATCTATACAATGGAGTACTACTCAGCCATCAAAAATGATGAATTACTGGAATTTGCTGGGAAATGGATGTCATTAGAAACAATTATATTAAGTGAAGTATCCCAGACCCAGAAAATTAAGCGCCGTATGTACTCCCTAATAGGTGGCTCCTAATACCAAACCCACCCAGCCCATCTTGAGACACTCATAGGTAAATCTATGTATTACCTACAGTAATTGCAAGGATTATGAACAGGAGGGATGGGGTTGGATGGCCACACAAAAACAAGGAGAGAAGTGACCATGTTACAGTAGAGAAAATAGACCTCCATCAAGGACTGCAAGAAAGTAATGTGACACCTAGCTAAGTTCACCGACATTCGTTCATGATCATTTACAACTAAGGGGGTATGAACTCACCAGAAGGGGAGGGCATATAGTCCGGCAGATTAAAAAGTAACCATTTTGCAAATGGGTGATTGACCCTTCCCATTGCCTAATGCCATATGACCCTGCGATTCCACTTTGGGGTATAAGTATTACATCTGCCCTTGAATGTGCTCTTATAATAAAACTCCAGTTTAACAGCTTTCTGTTTCTGGCAAGGGGGTGACATACAGTGCCCATCACGATGGAGTGAAGGGCATTACAGATCAACAAAACTGCAAAAGAAAATCAACAAACCACTATCCAGAACTTCAGAGACTCTATATCAACCACCTAGAACTAGGCCAGACTAATCTCTCCCCATCCTGAAGCTCAGGGACATTTGTGGAAGAGGGGGCAGTAAGAGTATAAGAGCAAAGGGATGGGAGGAGCAATGATTTGCAAGATACTCCACACAAGTTAGGGCCGAAGCAATCATAATTGGACATTGCATGCCCAGCGCAATGTCCAACACACTATTGACCTCACAAAGTCTAGCATCTGCTAAAGGAACCAAGATCCTTGGAGGCAAAGGATTGACAGCCACAGTAGTGTTCCTATACTTAAGGGGAACACAGGAAAGGGTTCAGGGAAAGGCCACTAGGTCCTTGTATGTCTTCGGAGAGGAGGGCCCAGAGGAGATCTGGCATGCACAAGAAAGGACTCTGGGAATTAGGGCAGGAGGCACGGGGGGATGGGGAGGGACGGGTGAGGGAAGATGGAGCAGGGGGTTCAGTGGGAGGAGGAGGGAGGGAGGGAACTGGTGTACCTATTAAGTTTGTATGAGCTGAAATAACAATAAAAATGTATTATTTAAAAAAACAAAATTTTCTCATCTAATGGTACATTTTGTTTAAATCATAAACTGACAGCTCAATGACTATTTAAAAAAAAGAAAGAAATAGACCATATACTCAGACACAAAACAAGCCTCCACAAATACAGGAAAATTTAAATTATGCCCTGTATACTATCTGACCACTATGGGATAAAGACAAACATCTACAACAAAGGAAAAATCAGAAATCACACAAGCTCATGGAAACTGAATCACGCATTCTTCAATGAAGAATGGTTCAAAGAAGAAATAAAACAGGAAATTAAAGAATTTCTTGAGTCCAATGAAAATGAAGGCACAGCCTATCAAAATCTATAGGATACATTGAAGTATTCCTATGTAAATGAGATCAACACATTCTTAGCCACATTAACTAAAAGAAAATGATCATTGAAGTCAATAAAATAGAAATGAAAAGAGGGAAATTATAGCAGATAACAGAAATACAGGGAATCATCAGGACATATTTTAAAAATTTATACTCCATTAAATTGAACAATTTAAAAGAAATAGATGAATTCCTAAACTCATATCACTTATACAAATTGACTCAATATGAATAGATGATTTAAACAGAATAATATAAATAATAAAATTAAAACAGTAATTACAAATCTCCCAACTAAAATACCCCAGGACCAGACAGATGCAGTGCATTATGTTGCCACACTTTCATAGTAGAACTAACACCACTAATCTTTAAATTATTCCATGAAATAGAAAAAGAAGGAATACTCCCAAACTCTTTCTATGAGGTCAATATTCTGAAACCAAACAAAGACATATCACAAAAGGGAGTTAAAATTCAATCTCATTATTGAACATAGAGCAAAAAAACCTCAATAAAATACTTGCACACTCAATACAAAAGCATATTCAGAAGATCACACACCGTGATCCATTCAGAAATGAACATCCATGATGGATCCAGAAATTCAAGGATGCCCTAACATACATAAATCAATAAATACGATTCATCATATTAGCAGACTAAATAAAACCTGTATGATATTTTCAATAGATGCAAAAAAGGCCTTTGACAAAATTCAACATTCCTTCATGATAAAAGCTTTACAGGGAACAGCAATGGAGGGGTCATATTTCAACATAATAAAAGCTAAGTACAGCAAGATTAAGTCAAACATCATTATAAATGGAGAAAAACTTGAAGCATTCATATTTAGATCAGGAAAAAGGCAAGTCCACTTTCATCACTCCTGTTCAATATTGTGCTTGAAGTCCTAGTCAAGAGAGTGAGATAAAGGGGATGCAAATTGTAAAGGAAGAAGTTAAAGTATCCCTATTTGCAGATGATAAGATACTGTTCTTTATATGTCCTCCATAAGGCTCCACAAAGAAATTATTTGAATTGATGAACACTATCAGTAAAATAGAAGGCTGCAAAATCAACATATGGAAATCATTAGCCTTCTTCTATACCAGAGAAATGAGAATATCAGTCCCATTCACTATAACCTCAAAGAAAATACCTTGGAATAAACTTAACCCAGGAAGGAAAAGACCTGTATGATGAAAAGTACAAAACACTGCTGGAAGAAATTAAAGAAGATACTAGCTGAAAAGACCTCCCATATTCATGGATTGATAGGATTGTAATTGTGAAAATGACCATCCTATTAAATGTAATATACAGATTTAATGCAATACCAATCAAAATCCTAGTGCAATTCTTCACAGAAATGGAAAAAATGTCAAAATTCATATAGAAAGACAACAGGCCCTGATTAGCCACAACAATGTTGACCAATAAAAATACTGCTAGAGGTATCACCTTACTGAATTTCAAAATATACTATGGAGCCATAGTAATAAAGACAGCATGGTACTGGCACAAAAGTAGATACATTGATTAGTGAACTAGAATGGGGACCCAGCTATAAGCTTACAAACCTTTGGCCACTTGATTTTTGACAAAGGTACCAAACATACACACTGGGAAAAAGACAGTATCTTCAACAAGTGTTATCAGGCTAATTGGATATCTACATGTACAGAATGAGAATTGACAGCTACCATTTTCCTTGCACAAAAATTAACACCAAATGAATCAAAAACTTCAGTGTTAAACCTGAAACTCTGAAACTTTAGAAGAAAGGTTAGGGAGTACACTTGAATGGGACCCCAAATATCCAGGAAATAAGACCAATAAGCAACAAGTGGGACTTCATGAAATTAAAAAAAATTTTGTTCTGCAAAAGAAACTTAATTTTGTAAAAATACAACCAACAGAATGATAGAAAATCTTTGCTAGCTATGATCAGAGGATTAATCTTTAGAGTTTATGAACAACCCCCCAAAAATTAGATACCAAGAAAGCAAGCAACCCAATTAAAAATGGGCCCAGGAAATTAAAAGAGACTTCTCACAAAAATAAAGTCAAATGTAAAAAAAAAAACCCTTTTAAAAATGCTCAACTTTGCTGGTCATGAGGAAAATGCAAATTAAAACTACCTTGCAATACCATCTTACCCTGGTCAGAATGGCAGAGATTAATGACAAATGCGGTGAGGATGTTGAGAAAAGGTAACACTTATTCATTGTTAGTGGGTTTGTAAACTGATACAGCCTCTCTGGAAATCACTATGGAGATTCCTCAGAAAGCTAAAAGTGGAACTACCACATGGGTCAGCTATAACACTTTAGGGAATATTCCTACCAGACTTTACATCTTATTACAAAGACACTTGTTCATCCATGTGCATTGTTGTCCACAGTAAAAAGAAAATGGATTAACCAACATGTCCATCAACAAAGGAATGAGTAATGAAAGTGTGGAATTATACACAATGGAATGATATTCAGCTATCAAGAAGGATGAGACTATGGAATTTGCTGGTAAATGGATGGAACTGGAAAAATATAATAATCAAGTGAGATAACTCAGACGCAGAAAGATAAATGCCAAAAGTTTTCTCTTATTTATCAATGCTTGCATTACTTCCTGAATGAAGTATGTGGCTTGGAATTCCCATGACAGAAAACTTGAAAGTGACTGATGAGTGGGAGGGAGATGAGTGAATGTTATGGTAAATACTTTGGGAAAGGTGATATAGGATGCCATGGGCGCCAGGGTGGCAAAGGGAATAATGGGAGAAAATACTTTAAGGGGGTTGAGGGGATAAAATGCAGTACAGGTTTAGGGAGTTATAGATAAAAACATAAAGAATGTGGGAAGCAAGCAGATAGGAACCTCTTGTGATATTAACATGACAAAAAACATTTTAGTTAAATAGAAAGAGCAAGAATATACAGTCCCTGTGCAGAGGAGCACACAGCGAGGAAGATAGGACAAAATAAAAAATGTCCTGTGTTACTCCACCTAGAACCCAGAGGCAATGAAACAATGTTAGAAGTAACAGCTTTGTGATATTTCCTGATAAGTTCTTGGTCACAGAGGTATCAAATGGCCTCCTAACAATACAGGTCTTTTCCATTTCTGTCTTGATTACCCTCCAGAAGCTGACAGTAAGACCTTATTATTGAACATGCAACACGTGTGCATTATAGGATATAGACAGAAGATGCTAGCTGACACTGGTCTGGAAGCTTCCTCCTTGCTGGCTAGCTTACATGGTACCAGCGAGTACTATGGAAGCTACTATGGGAGGAAAGCAATCATGATGACCACCAGTAAACCCGCCCTTTAGAAGGCAAAGACAGAAAACTGCATTGGTGCAACACATTTTAAATATGTACTGTTGGTGTTGGAGAGAGGCTCAGGGATTAAGACTGTCTCAAAAGCAGAAGGTCCTGAGTTCAGATACCATATAAAAACAAATGCCAGTGGAAACAGTGGAGGCCCACACTTCCAGCCCTGGTGGGCAGAGCCTGGAAAATCGTAGAGGAAAGCAAAAAGAAGGTAGAATCAATCCAGCATGATTCCCAATGTCACCCTTGGTTCTTCACAAGGACATACAGTGCCCTCTGATACACATACACACATACACACACATGCACGTGTGCTTGTGTGCACACTAAATAAATAAATGTGTACTGTCACTAAGTTAATAACTAAGGTTTTGTTGTCTTAATTTTGGAAAAAATAGTTTATCAATTCTGTTTCTACATAAAACACAAGAGAGAAAGCTGGTCAATCAACATACAGCTTTCATCACATGAAAAGGTACTTATCAAACTTTGGGTCTAAGAGCACATGTTTCTTACCCTGTCTACAATATCTCCTATGCTTTTCCACTGAACTCCTTAAAAAAAATCCCGCACAGCCCCACTGTTCTCCTTTATCCCAGTACAATTCACACCACCCTCATCTATGAGATCCTTGATAAGTGAGTCCAACTCTTTATCACCACAGATTACAAGGTTCAAGTGACAACAGAGTGATGAACTTTACTTTGAGATAATTGGACTCATTACCTGCCAACTCCAGCACCTCAACAATGAGGCACCCCAGATTTTTGGCACTGTACACGGCAGCAGTGGCAACCACCCATCCATGGCTGGTGGTGCAACTCTTCAAGTGTCTGTGGTCCAGCTTTCTGTATCAGGACACTGCCTTAGCCTTGGCCTTCCTTTCTGTATCAGGACACTGCCTTAGCCTTGGCCTTCCTTTCTGTATCAGGACACTGCCTTAGCCTTGGCCTTCCACCTGTCTTTTCCATCTTTGCCTTTAGCCATGGTCTTGGCAGACTGTCATCTGCTCAGGTAGGTGACAACAGGCTACCGCCAATAACTAAGTTTTTAGAATTATCTATGATAATCCACTTAAAAAGATAAAATGATTGTTTTGGTTCTTAGTTTTGAAAGTTCTAGACCGTGATTAGTAGGTTCCATTGCTTTGAGCCTGTGTTACTGGGATCCATTGCTTTTAAAGAATGTAATAGGAATCACATCCTGACAGAGAGTATAGTGATTTACCTCAAGGCTATGACTGAAAGACAGATATAAAGGTCATACTATCCCTTCCAAAGGCACCTTCTACGTTGACCTAACCCTCCTAACTAGGCTACCTCTAACTAGGCTACCTCTGTTAATGATTCTCTTATTTCCCTGTAATATCAAACTGTAGAATAAGCCATTACCACGTGGGATTTAGGGGACATTCCAAATCCAAACTATAGCACTTGCCTAGAAAATTAACTGGGCCTGATAACTTTTGAGTATATAGCTGGTTACCAGTTCAACTTAACAAATTTTAAGGGGCAGAATTAGAGGTGTGCACCGTCACAGCTTTTTTACAATTTAATTTTTCCTGATAAATACCTAAAAATTCTACATAGTTCCCGAGAAATATACAAAATAAGGTCTATTCAGTAAGCTAGTTTTTACTGTTCTCTCTGACCTTCCTACCCTCGTAAGCATTCATTTATAGAAGCAACATTTGTAATGTTATGATTTATTTTCAGTGACACATGGGCATAATTATATATGCATTACCACTCACATTCCCCCTCTCCCAGACAGAAAATGTGGCATCTATACTGTTTTCTCCTTCTTGCTTTTCTTTTCTGAGTAGTGAGTGCATCCTCAGCCTACTGCATATTGCATGAAGGTATCTCTTACTTCTTTTAGCACCTGTGTTTTCAGTACCACAATTTATTTAACTGATTCCCCTGTGATATACAGTTAGGGCTCCTTTTTGCATTTCTTATCATAAGAAATATGTTTTAGTGAATAACCTTGAATATATATGTATGTATATATAATATTCCTTTTTTAGCAATGCATATTCAAAGTAGATACTTATAAGTGAGATTGGTGGATCACAGTATAAACACATATATGATTTTTCAGGATATTGCCAAATTTCTCTTCGTGGGGATTTCCATTTTCTACTTCAACCAGTAGTGTTCCCTCAGTCAATCTGCTATGTGTGAAATGGTTTTTATGCACAGTGTCCGTTTCTTTCATCTTGAGTTTGAATTTTGTTCTGTCAACTGTTTCAATTTGTTCTAGGATCAGGAGTCTTTTCTGTCTATATTTAGAGGTCCTATATTCTCATTTTGCTTTGCTCATTGAATTTTTTGATATAATCAAATACATCAGTCATTTCCCTCATTGTTTCAGTATTTTAAAACAGAAAAATTTTCTCAAATCCCAAGTCATAGAAGAATCCACACATTTTCCTTTGATAGTTAAATGCTTCTTCTTTAAATTTAAGTATCCGATTCCTTTAAAATTACCTAGTATGTGCTGTGAGAAGATTCATGATTTTTACTAAAGTTGTTTTGTTATCCCATAACAAGTAAACAAAAGTGAGATGCTACTTTAAAAAGTTACTTGAATTTTAAGTACAATATTATCTATTTCTGAGTCTTTTAATACATACATTGGTCTCTTGATGTGTCTGTCTATGTATCAGGAACAAAATACTGTAATTTTAAAGGATGTGTGGCAGATGCTTCTTTTCCTTTCTTTCTTTTCTTTCTTTCTTTCTTTCTTTCTTTCTTTCTTTCTTTCTTTCTTCTTTCTTTCTTTCTTGTCATCTTTCTGAAAGAAAAGAAAGAAAAAGGAAAAAAAAGAAAGAAGGACAGGAAAAGAAAGAAAAAGAACGGAAAGAAAGAAAGAAAGAAAGAAAGGACGCGGTGGGAAAGAAGAAACGGACAGAAAGAAAGAAAAAAAAAAAAAAGACAAAAAAAATTCAAACCCCCACACCCCCCACCACCCAAAACCCCCCCCCCCCCAACCCAAAAC